>JACXGM010013276.1:0-23176 GCA_016801145.1 Umbra pygmaea | reverse complement strand
CCAGCCCATAGTAACACATACTGATGTAGTGTGGGTTAGAATCCAGCCCATAGTAACACATATACTGATGTAATGTGGGTTAGAATCCAGCCCATAGTAACACATACTGATGTAATGTGGGTTAGAATCCAGCCCATAGTAACACATACTGATGTAGTGTGGGTTAGAATCCAGCCCTTAGTAACACATACTGATGTAGTGTGGGTTAGAATCCATCCCATATTAACACATATACTGATGTAATGTGAGTTAGAATTCAGCTCAAAGTAACACAGATACTGATGTAGTGTGGGTTAGAATCCAGCCCATAGTAACACATACTGATGTAGTGTGGGTTAGAATCCAGCCCATAGTAACACATACTGATGTAGTGTGGGTTAGAATCCATCCCATATTAACACATATACTGATGTAATGTGAGTTAGAATTCAGCTCAAAGTAACACAGATAATGGCGCTTTCTGTTTCCCTTGTAGGAAATTTCAGTCAGCATGTACCATTGTTGATAAACATGTAACTTCCAAAGAGCACCTGACATGAGACGCAGCTTGGAGGGAACAAGGGAAACGCACTGAGACGGACGCAGAGATTTCCAAGTTGATTAACACAGAGCAGCTTTCAAGAAATCGATAATACATGTTTGCCATTATTAAGTTGCTGGCAACAAATCAACTACCTTTGAGAGGTAAGGTAGATGCCTTTAATAGTATTTCAGAGGGGCGGAGTGGACTGTTTTATTCTGTATTTCAATACATGCTCTGAAAAGATCAGCAGCTTGTTAAAGTCGTGAAAACAATTGCTCACAACACAACATACACAAGTGAAGACATACAAAAAAAATAATCGAGGCAATGAGCAGTGTCATAATAGATGCTTTCATACGTGACATAGGCTCGCAGTGGTTCACAATCAAAGTTGACGAGACTCTTGATTTCACTGGGCGTGAGAACATTTCAATAGTCATTTGGTTCATATCAGAGGGCAGTAAGAATGTGACAGTGTCTGCTTACCATGGCCACTGCCGAAGCTGGGGATGCAGGGACACTCACTGACACAATATTACAAGAACATCAAAAAGTGGGGCTCAGCAGTGCAAAAGATTGTGTCAGTGTTTTGATGGTGCGTACTTCAGGTCTGGGAAACACGGAGGAGTCAAAAAACTGCTGAAAGATAGACTTTGAAGAGAAATCCCCTACAATCACTGCTTTAAACACCAACTGCACCTCATGGTCGATCAAGCTCTGTCAGTTGAAGAAGCAATTGGTGAATTCTTTAATGTATGTGGCATGCTTTATAATTTCCTCAGAAAGCTCACCATATCCATTCACTATAAAGTCATACCCTGAAGCGCCTCCTGGACCAATGCTGGACTGGCCACCTAGCCACAGTCTCCGTAATCCTTAAAAAGGATATCACCGCAGTACTGTCAGAGACGAGCAGCGCTCAGGCCTATGGATCAGATGTGAGAGTGCAGGCAACTGACATTTTACACCTGATAAAGGAGCGTAGCCTTGTGTTCATTGAATATAGTGTGCACAAGATATTACTATTTCTGGACTCCCCTAGCAGTGAGACTCGTGCACAGTGCGATAGACTGTGTTCGTGATCTGAGATGTGACAATGTATTTACCAAGCTCTAGAGTAAGGCTATAAACAATGAGCCACCACAAACCAGCAAAAGAAGATGTGTTATGAATAAGAACATGGAGGAGTATGTTCTTTTTTTGTTTTGTTTATCGCCCCATTTTCTTTCCCTTCCAATTCCTACTAACTTTGCCTTGTCAGCAGCTCCGCAACTCCTTGGACAGATCTGTAGGATGGCGAGGGGCACGCACATGGTTTACTAAACCACATCTTGCTGGAGCCTCGATTATTTTCGCACTGCTCATCCAACATGGAAGCCTTTAGTCAGATCATGAATGCGATTATTACTTCCACAACTATACATCCGCAATTTAATTAACAGGTGCCCCATCTGCACAAAAGAAGGAGCTGGAGAACAATGTGTCAGGATAGATAATCTGATTTATCTAACCCAAATCCTGGGCAGTGCTATGCCAATTTGCACTGCCTCATGCAGGAAAGTTCAGAGAATCCATAATCAGGCTCAAATCACTGACTAGACTCTCCTGCAATGCAGTGACTTAATGCAGGCCCAGAGGAGTACGTACATGAGGAATGTGTAGGCCAAAAAAACACACAATGACATGATGAAGTCAGTGCTGAAGAGGCTTTTTTTCGGTGCGATTGATGTCATCCTTGGAGAAATGTATGTGTGTTTTAGTAAGCGCAATGCGAAGCTGGTAAGTGCCTTGGAAGGGCTTGGCCCAGAAAATACACATTTTCTGGATGTGAAAAAAATCAAACACATTTTGGATTTAGCAGGAGTGGAGATAGTGGAGTTGGATTACTGTGTTGCATGTTGACTCCTCTAGTCTCAAATGGAAGAAGACTCTGAGGAGAAATGGACAGTTCAGAGACTATCACAACACGATTAAGACAATAGCCACTGTTTTGACGGCACTCCGACTTGGTATTTGGTGCTTCTACCACGACAAATAAAATTTGTTATCAGAACACAGAGGGAACATGCAAGAAAGGCCAGACTAGTTCAACTTGCATTTGAGGACTTGACAAAAACGTGTTGCAGTGAATGGAAGGACGCTGTTCTCAGGAAATTCCAATCAGCTCACAAGTTGTGCATTCTGCTCTACTAACTGTGAGTTCAATTTAATTTTTCATGATGGTTATGTGTGTTGCATTTTTTCGATTTTTATTATGTAGGTTACTGTCAAAGTTAAGTATTTTCTGTTGTTATGTTGTGTTGTGATGAGACATTGACATTGGAATGGAAAGCAATACAAGTGATTCTTGACCTAGTTCAAGCAGAACAGCAAGATCTCCACACCTTGACCATGGTGCTGGAGATTTTTGGCAGCAACTCTTTGTTGATCAAAGCAGGGAGCAACTAGCCAGCCGCCACCACCAAAGAGATGAAAACCTGGGCACCTTTGCTGTGGATGTGCAGCTGCATGTTGGACAAGGTTATCCACAATTCCAAGCAGCTATACAAGAAGAGCTGGCCCTCCACACCTTCCTGGGGGGCTCACACCAAAGCAGTTGCATCAGCATGTCTGCCTTGCCAGGCACAAGGCCCTCCACGAGGCCGAAAGGGCTGAATGCGTACTCTGCATGTGGCCCATCCAACAAAAGGTCCCTGTCGGCCAACCATGTGTCAGGTTAGCTTACTATGACAAGAAATAAGAGACTGAAGAGGTCTGTTAAGTTCGGCCTCCACCACGACAATGCCAGCACTGGACTCCACCACCCAGGTGACGCCCCCCCTGGTCGACTGATCGTTGCACAGGCCAAAGCCACTCGGCTGGGCGGAAACAATGGAGGAGTGGTCTAGTGAGGGGTTCACCACTCCAAGGCAAGGCAAGGCAAGTTTATTTATATAGCACATTTCATATACAATGGCAATTCAAGGTGCTTTACATAAACAGGAAAACATAAAAATTTTAAACTGATAAAATTAAAGCAATTAAAATAAAAGTGAAACAGTTAGAAAAATAGTACAGTTTAAGAAATAAAAGAGACTGAATGAACCATATAAAATATAGTGCAATCGGTTCGGACTTAGCACAGAGTTCATTCAGTAAAAGCGTAGCTAAACAGATGTGTTTTGAGTTTGGATTTAAAGGTGACTACTGTTGGAGCACATCTGATCTCCTCTGGGAGCTGGTTCCAGCAGCGGCTGGCATAGTAGCAGCTTCTCCGCGTTTTGTCTGAATCCTTGGTATCTCTAGCTGATGTAATCCTGATGATCTGAGTGGTCGGTTGGGTTTATATTCAATGAGCATATCTGCAATGTATTTAGGTCCTAAGCCATTGAGTGATTTATATACCAGTAATAATACTTTAAAGTCTATCCTAAATATGACTGGGAGCCAGTGTAGAGACTTGAGGACTGGCGTGATATGCTCATATTTCCTGGTTCTGCTTAGATTCCTGGCCGCAGCATTCTGTATGAGCTGTAACTGTCTTATGGTCTTTTTGGGAAGACCAGTCAGGAGGCCATTACAATAATCTACCCTGCTGGTGATGAAAGCATGAACAAGTTTCTCTAAGTCTTGTCTGGAAACAAAGCATCTAATTCTTGAGATATTTTTAGGATGATAATATGCTGATTTAGTTATTGCTTTAACATGACTACTAAAGCTAAGGTCTGACTCCAGAATCACACCAAGATTCCGGACTTGATCTTTAGTTTTTTGACCCCTAGCATCAAGGTATGCGTTCACCTTGAGAACTTCATCTTTGTTTACAAATGCAATGACTTCGGTTTTCTCTTTGTTTAACTGAAGAAAGTTTTGGCACATCCAATTGTTAATTTCATCAATGCATTGGCATAGGGAGTCAATGGGGCTGTAGTAGTTAGGCGATAGGGCTAAGTAGATCTGGGTGTCGTCTGCATAGCTGTGGTAAGCAATTTGTTTCTTTCTCATTATTTGGCTCAGTGGGAGCATATACAGGTTGAATAGGAGTGGCGCGTGAGACTCCAGCATCCAGCCCCCCTCTATAGCTGATTCACAGTGGTCAGCCACCTTGGTCATACCAAAGGACTGGACCTGGCTTGCCAACTAGACAGCCAGCCCTGTCGAGCCCTGGTGGACACTGGGTCTACTATTTCCCTGGTACAACCGGGCATCCTCCCAGGTACCACCGTGTCACTTTCAAAGGCTTGGTCACTAACCACCACATGGTCACAGTGATGGGAGAAAAGGCTGACATGAGAGGGAAGAAGTCACTGAAAGTCCACGTTGGGGACCAGGAGCTGGTGCACAGGTTCTGGCTTGCTGACATCCGAGACTCATGCATCATTGGCCTGGACCTGTCGAACCACTGGGGTGCCTGTGATCATGTGTCAGGGAAAACCAACACCCTTGGCATGGAGACCATGGTGCTCCAGTCTGGTGAAAAGAAAATAAACAAGCCCAAAGACCGGCAAGCCCATTCTCAAACTGCAGCCAGGCAGCTCCAACAGGCTGTACAGCTGTCCAATCCATCCCCTGCGAATGGCCCTACCCAGCTTTATCCTGCTTCAGTCCCACCGTGAATGCTGTCCTTCCTTCCGCCGAGATGCCCAAAGCCATATATGACTTATGGCAATGCAGCCGCGAAGGCCTTGACCCATAGCAGCACCACCAGGAGAAGTGTTTCTTTAGTGATTACACAGAAATATATGTTGCTAGAGATGAAGACTGTACACAAACAGGGTTGGTTCAACATTCTATTGAGACCAGCTCCACCCAACCCATCCGTCTGCATCCCCGTCGGATAGCACTTGGTAAACTGCAGGGAGCAGAGGACAAGGTTTGTGAGATGGCTGCTGCTACAGTGATTGAGCACTCAGACAGCATGTTGGTGGATCCAGCCATCTTGGTGAGGAAAAAAGGTGGCAGCTGGTGGTACTGTGTGGACTATCGACATCTTAACAACATCACAAAGAAAGACTCTTACCCTCTCCCTCAAATTGATGGTGCCCTCAACCACATTGCAGGGACCAGCAGGAACAGCTCGCTTGACCTGTACAGAAGTTACTGGCAGGTGGGGCTGGCTCCTGACGCAAGACCCAAAACCGCCTTCACCACCTAGGCAAAGGATGTGGCAGTTCCATGTCATGCCATTCAGGCTCTACAACATGCCGGCTACATTTGAATGGCTGATGAGATGGTGCTAGCAGTCTGGCCAACCCCTGTTAATGTCAGCAAGCTGAAAAGCTTCCTGGGCCTGGGGACATACTACCGGCACTTCATATGAGACTTTGCCACGATTGACCAACAAGGACAGACAATTTGTCTGGGTTGACGCCTGCTCTGTGGCCTTCAACTGACTCAAGGTGACTTACTGTAGCCCCAATCCTGGCCTACACTGACACCGAACTGCCCTTCACCGTGGATACAAATGCCAGCAATGTGGGGGTCGAGCTGTTCATTCCCAGCAAGGAAAAGATGGGGAATGTGTTGTGGCCTACTTTAGCCACACCTTGAACTGGGCAAAAACGAATTACTGCTTCACCCAATGTGAGTTGCTGGCTGTGGTTCGGGAGCTATGGAACTTCAACCCATACCTACATGGTGGCCATTTGCTCATTTGCACCAATCACGACTCGCTTGCCTGGCTCCTGAACTCTAAACACCATGAAGGCCAGGTGGCTTGGTGGCTGGAGGTCCTCCAAGAGTATGACTTTGAAATCCAGCATCGGGTGGGACGACATCATGGCAACGCTGATGCGCTCTCCCGGCACCCCTGCATGGCTGTGGAGTGCCATTACTGCCAGTGACAAGAGGAACAAAACCAATTGATGCTGATGGTGGCCGCAGTCCAGACTGCCAGCACAGAGGAGAGTTGGACCCCCTTGACCTCTCAGCAATTGGGATAGCAGTAGGAATCAAATGAGACCCTGGTGTTGGTGAGAAGCTGGCTGGAGATGGGAAAGTGACCCGAGTGGACAGGGGTATCAGTGATGGGGCCCAAGGTAAAGGCCTACTACTCTCAATGGGAAAACTTGGAGCTCCATGATGAGGTGACATGCTCCTGGGAGAGGGCATGACCTCCTGTAGTTGCTGGTTCCCTGCGTACTACATCCCCAGGTCCTCCAGTTTGTCCATGGCTAATTGGGGTGGGACACTACAAGAATGCCAAGACCCTCCACTGCCTGGGGCGGTTCTACTGGCCTGGCTGTTGACAAGACGTGAAGCTACACGTGCACTGCTGTGACTCCTGCACCTCCCAGAAGGGACCATCTCAATGTTCCCATGCCCCATGTAGTAGTACTTGGTGGGGACCCTGATGGAGCAGGTAGGAATGGATATTCTTGGACCCTTCCTGGTCACAGACTCCGGCCATTGCTACGTCCTTGTGGCCATGGACTATTTCACAAAGTGGCCTGAAGCCTATGCGGTGCCGGATCAGAATGCCATCACGACTGCAGAGAAACTGTTAGAGGAGATGTTTACCTGCTTCGGGGTTCCCGATGAACTTCACAGTGACCAGGGGCAAAACTTTGAGTCTCAGGTCTTCGGCGGGGTTTGCTGGTGGCTAAGGGTGAACAAAGCAAGGACAACACCCTTCCACCCCCAGAACGACAGGTTGGTGGAGCGATTCAACCACATGCTGGCCACCCAGCTTGCCATCCTCACCAGTCAACACCAGTAAGACTGGGACCGCCACCTCTCTTTGGTCCTGTGGTCCTACCAGACTGCCATCCAGGAGTCCAACCAGTGCAAGTCTGCTGCCCTCATGTTTGGGTAGGAACTCCGGACACTAGTGGACTTAGTGTTCAGGGCCTCACTAGAGCCTGAGATTGCTGGAGGAAAGTAAATTGACTACTACCGTCGACTAAAGGATCACCTTCAGGTGGTTCATGACTACACTTGACGGGCCGAGGCCAGCTCTGGATTGAGGCAGAAATGGGCCTACGACACCCGGAGCCAGGGGCAGGCACTCATGCCAGCGTACAAGGACTGGGTGTATTGTCCCGTTCGCAAGAAAGGGATGCATCTTGTTTGTAGCAGGTAATAACAGCAAAAGCTTGCTCTAATACAGTACGTACTAAAGCAGCATAGCACACTGTATTCCACAGCTGGTTTGCTTCTAAAGCTAGTTGATGTGTGAGCGTTCTTGTGCAAAATGGCTGTCGTGCATCACCCAAGTGGGTGCTACACATTAGTGGTGGATGAAGTGGGCCCCTCAATATGTAAAGTGCATTGGGTGCCTTGAAAAGCGCTATATAAGTTAAGGTGAATTAATTACAGATGCTTGCCATGAAGGGTGTGCATAATTTTGAGACTGGAGAAGTCATTATCAGTTGCAGTAGAATTTGGGGAAAGCACATGAAGCATTCATTGTGTTGAGCTATTTCAATAGCTTTTGTTTGATTTGTTCATTGCAAACAGCTGACAGTTATTATTTTTCATGTGTAGTTAATTTGAATTTTTTTCAATCTTGCACCGTTTCGCTTTTACCTTGGCCAGGTCCCCGTTTCAAATAATGTATTGTTCTCATTGTGCCTACCTGGTTAAATAAAACATAAATAAATATAAATAATAAAATTTTTAGCTTTCTCTTTCCCACTGTCTCTCTATCCAATGAAACAATCATATGGCAAATATATATATACTTCTTATGTTGAAAGTCTTTAAAATGTGTTTATTGCTTTACCTTAAGCATAGGAAAAGTCTGAGTTAATCTCACCTGGTCTCACCATTCTGACGTCTGTGGCACTTTCCTTTACGTTGCTCGGAACATGAGTCCCCAAGCTTGAACTGCAGTGTGAAAGAGAGACGTGATAGAAAAAGTTTTGATGAATTAATAAAATGTGAACCGAAAAAATCAAGGCATGAAGCCCAATTTATTACAGCAGTTTCCCATCCCTGTTACTATAACAACATGAGAAACTTGTTGAAGTACCTCTGCATGTTCGTGTAAGTCTTGTATCTTGTATTACTAATGTAACCACTGCACCTGATCGGAAATTACTTCATCAAACTGATACATTTGTGAGTTATTTAGCAATGCTCGTGCTTGGGAAATTGGAATAGGCTCTTTCTATACTCTATATAAAGCCAAATATTTTACATGCAATTGATTTTAAATTGTCACATTCTCAAGTCATTCCCACTATTAGTAGAAATATTGTAGCACATTAAATGTTTATTTTATATTTATATATTTTCAACCTTAAATGTTCTTGATTTAAAGGGTGTAGAAATGAGCTGAAAAGCTATCTTACAGGGTATGTAGCATCTTGCTATCTTTACTGCTGAATACATTCATGCACATGCTACATAAGATAAACCAAATGACTATGAGAGTACCCTAACTGAGGACAAACATGCAATGGAAACTTCGGATAGCTTACCATTTAAATGCAAATCCTAAAAAGTTTAAAATTAAACTAGTCTTTCTGCATTCCATGAACTAACTCAGATTCTTATTCAGTTTAATTAAACAAGTTTAACATTTTCAGATTACAACAGTTTATTAATAACTAAAAATGAACACTAGTAGGCTAACCTGGCTTAAATTCCTGAAAAGTGGAAGGAAGAGGCTGATGGTAATTTAGGGAAGAGTTTATCCAATAGAAAACACAGAAACGTTTACACTTGCTTAAAACAATATAAAAAAATAGTTCCTACAACGAATGTAATATGTGTTTATAGCATATATAAACACATAATGGTTAGGGAAAGGGTGATTTAGTTCATTTATTTTCTTTGCCAAACCATTTTGAAAGCAACACTTTTGAAAATAATGACATCATTATTTTAAAGAGCCTTGACTGTCTGGAGCTGTTTCTATTACAAAGCTAAAATGTTATGTATCCAAATTTATTTAACCTGTATTTTAGCAGGGAGTCTAACTGAAGTGTTGCATAGAGCAGAATACAAATATTATGTGAAAATACAAACACGCTTTGGCAAAATAATCTAGTCGTAGGGAAATATGAAGACTCACGTTTTGGAGAAACAAAACTAAAATGACAGGGAAAACATAGGGAAACTCCTGCCAGGAGTTTGGATCTGCAGACTGCATCCTGTAGCCAGTATAGTACAGGCGTGGGCTTACAGGCGTGGGCTTAGACACCGCCAACAATGACGTCATCTGGGGATGTTGTTTTTTCACAATAGTAAAATGATTTGACAGATTTCACTGTACTGACATTTTGTGTGTACTTCGTAAAAAGTTCATAATTGCCCCAATATATACACATTTTACGGAAATGCTGACTGATTATTGAAAACAAATTAGATTTCTTTGAAACAATTACCCTAAATTCAGCCTGTACCCAAAGCAAATTCCTTTTGCAAATTTAAAGATGCTTTCAAGTAAATACTTTTCATTCTGTCTGGGATTCATGCCTTGGAAAACAGGCCGACTAGTACAATTTAAAGATATGAACATAATTACTGAAGTAGGTTTTGATGCTGAACTAAACTCTTAGAAAACCATGCTTATTCCGCTCTCCACATAGGAAGACATTTTGAAGAACACTTTTGGTTCAACATACAACTGTTTCTAATGGAATCCCAAAAGGTTCCAATTAGAAGCGACAATGATTCTGTATGAATAGCCAAAGAACCCTTTTGGAACCGTCTCTTCTAAGACCCTATCCCTATGACGCCTTTGGCAGTGACTTGTGTTCTAACGTTCTGGTCCTTCTCACACAGCATCAAGTACACAACCACTCCAGGGCAGGCATGGTTTATTCAGAAGCTTGATTTTGGCATCCAATACCTCTATAATCAATATCAGCTTAACAGAAGAAAAGAAAACAAAGTAAAATCTATCCAATCAAGACAAACGTTTGAGAAGTACTGGCATATTGAACTGTGTTATACATGTACTGTATTAGAGAACAATATGGGGACAATATCTAACATGATAAAGCAGGTAAGCCTAACAATCCCATCACATCTAAGACCACATTATCTCCTGCGAAAACATCACCATTGGGTTAACTGATATCCTACCAGTAGAAAAAGAACAACCCAAGCTAAGTTATATAAATTGTTCAATTCAAAAGGAATACATTAACAAGATTAAAATACTGTATATGTGTAGGTCAGCCAAGGTCCATCTTTTCAAATGTACAGCTTTTCATTTCTTCAGCACAGAGCTTTTATTTTTATATTTGCTGTAACCTGAGCTTGACAGAAAGGCTATGAAAGCTTAAACCTTGGGGAGGAAGTTAAGGGGAAGTCAAGGCATCACTGAATGTTGAAGGAGGAGGCAGAAACCGAATCAAGATACCAAACACTCCCCAAAGGTCACAGATCCTCATGCTGCAATTCACATTGTCCACCTCAACGTGATATTTGAGGGAGCAATGAATAACAATGATGTATGTGCTCTCATTAAGGTTTTAGTGTTGTGAAATAGATTTAAACTCTGCAAGGGTCTAAGGGCTTGGCTCTAATAATGGAACAATGTAGGTTAGCATCGCTTTTGTCTGAGAGTACCCTGTTTTTTCAGGCTGTTTAACTGTGGACTCCCAAACTCCACCGCAATGTGATCAATGCTTTTCCTGTCACAAGGCTGTCTGTTGCCATTCATTTGTTGTTATTTTTCCAGATCGTACTCGGAGGCTGTCAGTGGTATTATTCTGCTCTACCAACGCAGGAGACATCCAACTCCTCTGAAGGAGTGTCTTTTCACCGAACACAGTCTCAGTTGGAAATCTTTCTAGGAGACGACGACGCTGCAGGGATTAAGCGAAAGGGCGGGATCGAACCTTTCAGACAAGACAAGTCTTAAAAACAAGTAATGCTGCCATTCTGAGGGAAGTAGTCCCAGACCTACGTCTCTGAATAAGGATATCACGATGGAGGCATGGGTGTTAAAAGGGCTGGGTGCGGGCGGGCATTGTTAGTGCCCCCTCTCCCGTCAACCACCTAGAGTTCCTACAGCTGTAGAGCACATTCCATATCTTTAAGAAAAATAAGTTACAAAGGATGCCCGGGAGATACAGTCCCCCCCTTCCCCACGGGCTGTTCGTGAATACACAAGATGATGGGTCTGTCTTTGAGAGCAGGGTCCTGTCTGAATCTACCCCTCAAGGAGGGGTAGACGATCTCTTTCCCCCACCATACCTCTTGTGGAGACAGAGACAGAAAATCGAAAGAGAAGGAGAAAGCGCGCGGGAGAGAAAGAGGCCATGGCTGGGGACGCCTGGGGTGCAGGGGTTCATTGTAAACAGGATACGCGGCTGCCTTTTCAGAAGGGGACGTCACTCAAGAGGCGACCACGGACCCCCTGCACAACTCCTCGCCTGTATGCCGCACACCTGACAGAGCAAATCAAACGTCTCTGGCCTCTCCTTGCACGTCAGCCACATCTTCTCACACACATACGCGTATTTAGGATTTCGGAGAAGTGTTAGCTGAGTCCCCAGCACTACACAGTGCAGTTCTCCCTCTCCGCGTTTGGCGGTGTGGTTTTCATTCTCCGGTTCCCTCTCTGCATTACCTCACAACAGAGGCATGGCTGCAAAGCTGGAGGGGGGCGATTAGGGACTGAACAGAGTGAAACCCCAAAATGAAGCGCATCCCCTTATGCACCCAGCTGGTTTCAGCCGCAGTGCATCTGCTTTTAGTTATTATGCCACACCGACCATGGGAAAAGGGCCTGGCTTTTCAGACTTCGGAACCTATTCAGTAGGTGGAAAAATAGCCACTTTTTCTTCACCGGTATTGTTAAGGTAGAAGGCATTGTTCTCCTGGCTGATGCATAGAGCAAGTTGGGAGCTGTCTTGGTCGTGTCTTTGTGTGTTGTCTTACGAATCAGCCAGTGGAAGCAGCCGGTGTGATTCGGGGGGAGGGCTTTCTGGTCTGCCTCCTGCTACTGTAAATCACCTCAGTGATGTTCCCGCTCAGTGCTGAATGAGACCACCTGCAGAAGCAAAAATCCCATCTTTTCAGTTCCTCGAGCTACGAGAAGAAAACACGGAGACAAGCGTTGAATGTGTCGAAAATTGAAAGGAACAGGTGAAGTAAATAAACAATCCGGCGGTAGTGAATAGTGCAGCACAAACTTTCATGGATGGAGCAAAATTACTATTACTTACAATTTTTTAAAGAAATATTACCCTGTACATTTTATCATCTATAAAAAATAGAACACATCTTATACAAAGCTTGTCTTAGTTTAAAGTGTAAGAAACTAGAAATGCATACAGCTGAATTTGGTGGAATTCACAATGGGGATAATTTTGCGATGGTGCTCCAGCAGGCAGTGAGTGAGTGTTTGATGGGATGACAGCCGGGCTCTCATTGTGAAGTCCATGGAACCGAGCAGCTGTACAGTTAAACATTACTGCTCCCGGTAGTGGGACCGTGGTGGGTTGGCAGCGGTTAGCTCCCCGTGGTCACACGTGATTAAACTGGTGTTGATCATGTCACCAACGCCTGGGGCTCCATCACCTGACTTCCAGACTAACACTCTCCAATTGTTTGGCTACGTTCTCTGGGTAAAGTCAGAGATTTATTTCCTATAACATTTTAGAAGAATATGGTTGCTGATGAAGTCACCATATCGTTAAGTGCGACAATTTCCTCTTGTTCTAACACACATGCTGTGTGTAAAAGTTTAACATAATAGTGCCACTGGGAAATTATATAAAAAATTAAAACATAAAAAGAGGTCAACTCATGGCATTGGTAATGTTCAGGTCGGAAAGTGGCCTAGATGTATACCGATTTGCCTGGCGCGGTAAACAGTAAGGTACAGTATGTTGCATAGCTGAGATTGAACCAAATTACATAGGTCACTTTCATGAAGAGGAAAGTGGTGAGTTGTTCCATTCTACATTAACTAGCCAAGATAAATGGTTCATACACATTTTGTTTGCTTGTAAGACTAGCCCATCATTTACTAGCGAGCTGATGTTAGCTTGCCTAGTTCTAATCTAACAAAGGGCAGTTGGCTTCCAGCATATTGTACATCAAAGAACACGATTGAATTTGAAATCTTATTGCTGATCAATGCAATCATTTGTTTTACACAATTTGTTTGATATCGGTTAGCCAGTGCCTACTGAAACTGTCTATTTAAAGCCACAATCCTTGTACAAGCAGTGGACAAGTTATAGCTTGGTAATACCACAAAATGTCAAGCCTGTGACTAAACATTTGCTAGCTTGCTACTTAAAAAAATGGGAGACCAAAACTTCTGGAAGTGGTGTTGGAGGGCCAGTATGGGTCCCACCTTCCTCTGGTCCAAATACCTTTCCCAATGCCCCAGGAGAGCAAAAGGGACATCTAGCCTGACTAAGGTGCCCTTTCGGATGATAAACGGGTGTCCTGACTCTCTGGTCACTAAAGATCTCACGACACTTATTGTAGGGGTAAGGGTCCTAACCTCAGTGTCCTAGACTCATTTCCAATCAGTCCGTCATAGCATCATGGCAACCGAATCATCCTCAGCATTCAATTGGCTCATTCCTTCCCTTCTATCAACACACTCCTCTGTTTTTTTTCAGATTTCCCAGTTGTCCTAAAGTCCTTCTGTGTGAAGCAGTCTGTGGTTTAGGCTACAGTACTAAGAGAAAATAGATGTGTCTTTACAAGAGAAATGTAAGTTTATCCAAAGTTCTAGCACTCTACTTCTAGCACATTTCCATTGTGCTAGAACCAACCAAAACTATCTGATTTGAATTTAGTCAGAACTCGCAAACAAACAACAACAACACGTCACAGCATCAGAGCAATAGTCCAGTCCTTTTTAATCCAAAACGCTGAGAAGTGTTATCATTTGTCTGCATGATTTACAGTAGACCGAGTAAAGAACCTGAACTCTATTCTCTCTGGTTCTGTGGAACGAACTCCCACGTCAATGAGAGTTTAACAAACTGCAGGGCCAACCTACTGTAGAGAAACTCAATGTCTCCCTTGTGTAGGGAGTTAAGAATGGTGCATAGAAATGCCAGGTGTCCGCGAGAAAAAAAGAAAGAAAAATGTGGCTAAATATGATACGATTCTACGCTCTCCCATCCAGGCCATTGTGGAAAGGTATGCAGTAATGGACATACACGGGGTGTTCCAGTTAGCTGAATAACTGCAAACATTTATTTAGCACAGATGCTAATTAGACAACTTCAGCTCTTTCATTGAGGCCATCTCTATCATTCCACATTTCTATAACTTCATCCACCATAATAGTGACCCGCCGCCATTTTGGCACCAGTGTCAATCAAACAAGATGGTTGTTATGAAGTCACTCCTTTTGTAACAGTGTTCTTTCAGTGCAGTCCTTTCTTCAGGCGAGAGGGGGACAAGGTTTTCAAAATTAATTGGATCAATGATTAAGAGGGACCTGGCTCACTTGACTGAGCTTAGACAATGGCAGGAGAAAGACCCTACACAGCAGCCTGTTGAAAATTGACACTTGAATTAGATAAGGGGGAACGGGCAGGCTAAAGGAACGAATGCCTAGCTGTGTGGGGTCTACATGGAGGTCCCACCGCCTTTGCTCGCACATTGTTTTTGACAAGAGGGATACGTGGGCCTCACATCTCTCTGCCGTGTTGATTTGGGGGAGAGGTGATTGCAGGACATTCTCTGTAAACGAAGGACGAAGAAATGCAAAATAACTACCATAAAAATGCTTACTCATAAAGGTAACAATAAGCGTTAAAAATAAGCTAATACCTTTTGCAGTAATTATTACAACCCATATCACTAGCCTGTTTAAACTTTCGTTCACATCATCAGAGGTCCCTGTAGATTAGAAAGCTGCCACAGTCAACCCCCTATTCAAAAGACCTATATCCATCCTGCCCAGTCTCTCTAAAGTTAAACAAAATCTGGTCAACAATCTGAATATCAACCATTTTGAATCACACCGTACCCTCTTCGCTGCAATCCGGTTTCCAAGCTGGTCACCTCAGCCACATCCAAGGTCCTAAAAGACATTATAACCGTGATTGAGAACAGACAGTACTGTGTAGCCATCTTAATTGACCTGGCCAAGACATTCGACTCAGTCAACCTTATTGACTCAAGAGACTTAGTTTCTCAGATGACTGCCTCACCTGGTTTAACAACTACATCTTAGATAGGGTTCAGTGGGTTAAGACCTCTGGCTGTCTCTACGGGGACCCTCAGAGTTTGATTCTCGGGCCGACTCAATTCTCTGTGAACAGTATATCAATAATGTCACTCTTGCTGCTGGGCACTCTCTAATCCACCTCTATGCAGGTGACAATATTCTATACACATCTGGCCCTATACTAAATACTGTGCTTACAAACCTCCAAAAGCGCTTCAATGCCATACAACATTCCTTCCGTGACCTCCACACCTGCCAGCCTAACTAGCATCACCATTCTGTATGAGTCAGAACTAGAATATGTGAGCACCTACAAATACCTAGGTCTCTGGTTGGACTGTTCCTCCCAGACCCACATTAACCATTGATAATACAAAATGAAACCTAGGATTGGCTTCCTATTCTGTAACAAGGCCTACACCATGCTGCCAAATACGCCCTGGTGAAAATGACCATCCTACCGATCCTAGAATTTCAGTGATTCACCAATGCCCCATTTACAGTAACACCCACCACTGTGACCTCTATGCACTAGTTGCCCTCATTACACACTTGGGGCCTAACTCACTGGTATCAACTTATCTACAAGTCATTACTACGCAAAACCACACTGTGCCTAACTTCTCAGCATAGCATCACCTGCTCATAACCTGCGCTCAAGCAGGTACATCACTGGACAGCCAGTTCTCGGCTGCCAACGACTGGAACGAACTACATAAATCTCTGAAACTTGAGACCACTATCCCCCTTGCTGCCTTTAAAGATGTACTATCAGCGCTTCTGTCAGACCACTGTATAACATATACTGTATAACAGATTCCCCCTCCTCATGCACCCATTATGCCTCAGTGTCCCCGTGCCGCATTTGCACATATTCATCTGCACATTTATCTTTTTGTATGTTTTTGCACACTATAATTTGCACAGCTACAGTATGCTACATGTGTTTCTTATTCCATTGTTATTTTCATGCCCCTTTTTGCATTTACACTGATCTACAGTGGGCTCCAAAATTTCGGCACCCCTGACTGGCAATGCACAAACAATACTGTAAAAAATCTACGTCCTCCAAATCAAGGTTTCACAATCAATGGCACCCTTAAAGATTATAGTAAATAACATCTACGAAAAGTAAACAAGGAATGAAATTCCCCTTGAGTTAATCTAAGTCTTAATGAACTATATTGAGCCATTACATCACTTCCTGTTCCACTAGGGTATAATAAATGAGGTAACATGCATGCTATATCCCTTTGTCATCCAACATCATGAAGAAAACAAAAGAACTGGCAGTTCAAGCTGACACAGCATTGGCCTGTTTGGCAATGAAACAGAGATGCAGGCAAGGAGAGGCACCTCATACCCATGGTGAAATGTGGTGGTGGGTCAATGATGGTTTAGGGCTGTTTTAATTCTAGAGGTCCAGGGGCACTGGTCAAGACTGATGGCATAATAAATTCCATCAAGTATCAGGCAATTTTGTCTGACAATCTGGTTGCCTCTGCCAGAAGGCTAGGACTTGGCAGTAGGTGGACTTTCCATCAAGATAATGAGCCAAAACACCTCAAGATCCACACAGATATGGTTCAGTGACAACAAAATCAATGTTCTGCCATGGCTATCCCAGTCGCCGGACCTCAATCTAATCGAAAACCTGTGAGCTGAGTTGAAGAGGGCAGTTGACCTCTACGGGCCACCTACAGCCATCTCTGATACATTCTGTCCATGTACTAGACGCAAACCTGTCTCCTAACTGTCATCTTATTTCTAACCATAATCCTAACCCTAACTCTAATCCTAACTTTAACCTTAAACGTAACTCTTTCAGTCCACAAAAGGTTAGTAAAACCTGCCCACACACATAAGTGTACACTTAAATTTAGCTCAGAATGACATTGATTAAATATAGTGTATAATTTGTCTATTTAGTGCGACAACAAACATATTTGGCCTTTGTTCTATTGCTTTCCTATACTCCAATGCTGCTATAAGGGTTGTGGTCTATGACCAATAAGATTAAGAGTTATTCTTATGAAAAGCACAGGTCTCAGTGGCTGAAGTATTTAGACATAGTACAATATACCACAAACACCACAAATACCTTATTGCTCTTATACACACAATCAGACCAATAAAAGGTACTCTACATGGCCAGAAGTATGTGTCACATACTTGACCATCACACCCATACAAGCTTGTTGGACATCCCATTCCAATATCAAAGGCATTAATATGAAATTGGCCACCTCTTTGTGGTGTTAACAACCGCCCCTCTTCTGGCAAGGCTTTCCACAAGATTGTGGAGTGTCTGTGGGAATTTGTGCCCATTCTGTCAAAAGAGCATTTGTGAGGTCAGGCACTGACGTTGAATGAGAAGGCCTGGCTCACAATCCCTATTCCAATGAATCCTAAATGTGTTCAGTGGGATTGAGGTCAGGGTTCTTTGCAGGCCTCTTGAGTTCCTCTACACCAAACTCATCAAACCATGTCTTTATGCACCCACTTTGTGCACAGGGGCACAGTCATGCTGGAACAGGAAAGGGCCTTCCTTGACTTTTGTCACAAAGTTTGCATCCTGTAGCATTAAGGTGACTCTTCACTAGAACTAAGGGGCCTAGCCCAAACCCTGAAAAGCAGCCCCAGACCCTTATCCCTCCATTATGACCTAGCTTTGGTGATATAGTGTATTTGATATCATAGTCTATCTGTATATATAACATGGCTTTCAGCCAATTAATATGACATTTAACCAAAGTCTTGTTAGCATTAGTTAACTGTTGGTAGCATAACTTAATCTTGTTTGCTATCAAACAAAGAGATAATTGGCTACTTTAAAACAGCCTGAGCCCTAATTACATGAAATGCATAAATCCGTGTCTGAATCCGCTGTGGGTTAAATACAGGTGGTTTAACAGTGAAGCCTGACACTGTTTTTCCATTACAGCATTTAGTTAAGGTTCTGCCGGAAAGTGTCCTTGGTTAAATCAGGTAAATGGAAAATATATGTAGTAATGTTTAGCAGCACTGCGGCACATGTCCGTCAACCCTTTGAGCGAGCAAATACCTGGACTGGGGATGCGATTAAGGGACGCATAGTCTGATCACACATACTAGGTAGACAATGGACTTTGATATGAATATCACACAGATTAAAAAAATATTTTTCCATTTAAGTTCATGGAGGCAGTCTGTGTTCAGTAAATTATGTATATAAAAGAAACAGCAGCCACCCCACTGATTTGTTTTTTTAGTGTGAACACTATTCATGGAAATGGCCTTGTTGTGGTAAAAATGTAATATATTGCTGAAAATTGGCAAGTTTGCAAGCTTGCTAGTTGCATAAATAGGGCGCTGTTCAAAGTGCATGGGTTTACCGTTGTTTATGTGGCATTTACATTCAGTGATTTGTGCGGAATTAACAGGCCTGCCTTGGCTTGATATCAGCAGTTGTACAAAAGGATATATACCATAAAACTGTTTAGACAATCAACACAAACCCAAATAGAAATGTGCCCATGGCAGTTGTGTGTGTTTGTTAAGAAAGGGTGCTGTCCTTACAGATTCCAACTATCCTAGACACTTAGTCAGAACCTGCGTTTCGTTGTTGTTGACAAAAGGCCCTCTGTCAACTTACCTTGAAAACATTAAGGTCCACAAAGAGAGCACTCGCTGCTATGATTGTAAATGAGCAAATGAATGTACATCATAACAACATGATGAATGGAGCAATTTCACACCACATTCCATGGAGGGAAAAGAATACATTTTTTTCTCTCTTTCTCAGCCTTTCAAAATAACCACTCATAATTTTAATTGTGTTGACTAGCCTGGACACAAAGACAATTGTGAGCAAAAGTAGGGAATGTCTCTTTTAATATTGCATTTTCACTATGGGTGGGAATGTGGAATTCTTAATGCAGGTCAGTGTTGTTTCAAGCTAGTTAACTGAGCTAACTCCACTGGGAAATAGGATTAGCAGCAGGCAAACAAAAACAGCAGACACACCTTTCAGTTCTAAAATATTAATAAATCCTTCTCCGGAATATTCAATAACTCATAAATTGTCTACCCTACGGGAAATGTCCATTAAAACATCAAACAAATATGTAGGCGCTGTCACCCTATTGGCTGCCAAATGATAAGTACTGGTGGAATGCAGGACAGTGGGAAAAACAAAAAAGGAAAGGGGGAGCTAATACAAAAATACATTGGTGTATTACAGTCTAATCTGTGGAGAGAGACAACACAAAGGCCACTTCAACCGCCGTTGGCAAGCTAATTGAGTTAATGACGTGTGTGCTGTATTCCAGTCCCTTCCACCATCTGTCTCTACAGTATGTGGTTCTGCTAAGTGGCTCCAGGTGAGTGTGCTGCAATTACCTTTTCTCCGCCATTTTGAAACATTTTGCTGCAGGAGTGTGGGTGGAAAAACAAGCTGCACACGCTGCTACTAATTGTTCCATTACACAAAATGTTGAGTGCATAAAGGATAATCAGACGGCTTTGTTGTGTTCCTTGCTGCCAGAATAACATGCTGGAACAAAACCTGGCTCATCTATTTCGGCTGTTTCAATGCGTGCATAACTGAACGGTTAGTGGGTTCTGTAAATTAAATGTCCACATGTGTGATATTGTACTGTCCAGATGCAATTCTTTTGTGTATGTAGTTGGCTTCTTTGGAACTAAAACTTGCTAGGTTTAACATGAATATTTCTGACACTGAATTTGCTGAAGCTTGTAAGGTGTAATTACTAGGGCTGAGTTAGGTGGTTGGATGCGACTGTGTGTGTGTGTGTGCGCGAGTGTTTGTGTGTTTTGGTTTAACAGATCATATTAGGACCAGAAAGGATATTAATACTTGACAAAAATGCCATTATTAGGATCTTTTGCCATTCCCCATAAAGACAAATTGAATTTCTGACTGAGGGTTTAGGTTTAGGGCCAAAGCTACAATTAGGTTTAGGGTTTCAATTTAGGGAATTTTCAGGTTCAGGCATTTCAGGTTAGGTTTAAGGTTAAGTTTAGGCATTAGAGGAAGGTTAAATGTAGGCATAAATGTTACGTTATTAGGTTAGCTGTACAGTACACAACTGTGCGAGTGTGTGTGTGTGTGTGTGTGTGTGTGTGTGTGTGTGTGTGTGTGTGTGTGTGTGTGTGTGTGTGTGTGTGTGTGTGTGTGTGTGTGTGTGTGTGTGTGTGTGAGTGTGAGTGTGAGTGTGAGTGTGAGTGTGAGTGTGAGTGTGAGTGTGAGTGTGAGTGTGAGTGTGAGTGTGAGTGTGTGCGTGTGGTACATGCCTGCTGTCCGAGTTCTTGTCCTGAGCAAGGCTCTGTTTTTCAGTGGCTGCTTTATTAGATGGTTTCTTGAGATTTTTCTGTGAATTACAGTAGAAGGAAGTGTACTTCTACTTTAATTAAATCATTGACAAATACAGAGACTATTGGCAGAGTGAATAATGAAACGGCAATAACAGAAAGATCTTGGATAAATTCCCCATCAACCCTATGTACATATTTTGAAGGTTTAAAGTTATCTACCCCACCTACCCAAATGTATGCGTTTATATTTATTTAAAATATATATATATAAAAAATAAAAATAAATATCTACAACTAATAGGGATCTGATATCTTTTGTGATCAACCGTTACCTTCTCCAACTCATCCATCAGCTGGTAGGGGATGAAGTCAGAAGGGGGAGGTGCCAATAGCAGATTCTGGAATTTGGCTTGGCCGTCATCCACACGCTGATTGGCTGGAGGAGGTGTGAACCTCTCTTCTTGTCCAAGGTTCAGTCCTGTCATTTGAATATATAAAGAATCTCTGTCAGCAACAAGCAAAAGTTGAATCCTTCTCATTAAATCTATTTCTATAGTCACTATTCAAATGTTTTACTTCGCTGTAAGTTCTTATTTAATGTGAAAATGTACAGTTTATACTTGGTGAAACTCAGAATTTGTTTTATTCTGGTCCTACGTCTCGGTAGAAACCAAGGAGCATGTTGACTTCATATGAAGCGCCATTAAAGAACGTGTTAAGTGGATGAGAGCACTCATCTGGCAATGCTAAGAGGCCTTTCTGGTCCAGAGGCTCATTTCCTTAATCCACCTGATGCTGAAATAGAAAAGACTTCCAACTCTCTCGATGGGAGTGGTGGCGTCATGCACATATGCGATGAATAAGGAACAAAATTGAGGTACTGAAACGAGGATAGCATTTTACAGATAAATATACCCTGCCAAGGCCCTTTGGGGATATATCTTGATGAGGATGACGTAAAAGCAGGGGCTGCATCTCTAGATGTTGGACCCCAGCCGTGTCTTCATCAAGGTGGCGACCCACCTTGATAACTCTGGACAAAGCTAGCCCTACGTCGATGTGAAAGCCAATGACCCACCGCGGCTCCTCCCCCATCAACACGAAATGACATGGCCCGTGTCTACTTCGTCTTTCTGCCCCGACCTCGTAAAACCCAGACAGACGAGACGTGTTGAATAACAGATCCAGAAGAGGCTCCCGGGGAGAATTGGGGCAGGGATTGGGAGGCGTCTCATCTACGCTGACCCGCTGTGTACGGCTTTTAATTAGGACGATTAGGAGAGGAGCGGCTGAATAAAGGTTAGCACTCCTCCTTCTGGGATGCCGGCAGCAGCGTGAGCAGACTCTCACTCCCTCCATCTCTCCAGGCAGGCACGCTGAGGTAACTGGGATCATTTGACCTCCTGGAGCCACACCGCCAGCGGCTAATTAACAGCCCCCCTGACATCTCACACCCGCCTTCGACAGATGACTCAGTGCTCACCTGCTAATCACCCCAAGAGGAGACGCAGGTGTAGGGCTTGAGTAAACATCAGGAAGGGGTGGGGGATTGGATTGAGGGTAAATGGAGTTGACAAAAAAGACATTCAAGGGGGAATTAGAGAGAGATAGAAAGGGAGCATAAAATGTAGTGAAAAGGGGCTGATGGGAGGGAAGAAGTGGATGAAGTAGGGATGTTGCCAAGAATCAGACATTACAGATCAGGTTAGAGGGAGAAACCGAGTGAAGGAGAGTAGACAAGAAAGGTCAAAAATGACAAACGAAGAAATGGACAGAAGATATTAAAAAGTAGAAACAGAAAAACCCGGAGCACAATGTCTGTGAAATCACAAAAGTGTCCTTCAGAGCTCAAACTCTGTGATTATGTTTCGTTTCACGGCCTAGTCATCTGTTATGAGGAGGCATTCTCTTCATAGCAAATTGATTGTCTTTTTCTTCCTAGCAAGCCGGATTTTACAAGTTACAGATCAATATTACTAACATCTACTTGTCAGACTCTCTGAATTTAACCAGTCCAAGCAGGCAGATATAGCTGCGAAAATGTAAATGCAGATCTCACCCACCACCAATTTGTGAGCTGTCATGGTCATTGCTCTTTGATGTCTGAAACACAACAAATCTTCAACATCCTTAGCTTCAGCTTCCACAAATACTGGGTAAGATTCATTTAAATGGTCATTTAGCTTCAGTTTGTGGGTGAATGCCCTTCTGTGTGTGGGTAAATGCCCTTTAGTGTGTGGGTGGATGCC
>JACXGM010013275.1:0-23223 GCA_016801145.1 Umbra pygmaea | reverse complement strand
TCCACCGCACAACAGTGCAACATGCATGTTCACATTTTTTATTGTCCATAACAACCCCAAGACTTGCGTGCTTTCCTTGCACATTAGATATCTAATCAATGAGCAAAGTGTTCCGACAATTTTTCTTACCTGCGTTTTGGCTGTGGGTGTTATTGAGCTTGTAGAAGTTTAGCCCCTGCGTTCTTAGAATAGAACGAGATACGACATGGGAGATTAATCATCGGTGAACTTGCACTGTAGGCCTATTCTACTTTCTTATTGCACACAAAAATGCTGGTAGGCTACCATAGGCTACTTGATTTAAACTTTTTGTTACCTTTAGTGAACTTGACTATTTCAAAGTGTGCTCGATTTTTTTCGGATGTTGGTAACAATATTTAACAATTTATATATTTTAATATTTAATTAAAATATTATTTTTTGTCAAGTCATCCGCCCGATCTGCGGTTGATATACCGCGCATCTCTACTGCACAGTGCCCCCTTAAAAATAATAGGTGCATGACGCCCCTGGGTGTAACATAACAAAATGTGGAAAAAGTAAAGTGCTGTGAATACTTTCCGGATGCACTGTATTCAGGGCAATGTACAGTAAGTACAAGGACATGCATTTTTGGTAACATAGGGTAAAGTTCCTTGCTCAAGTACATAACAACACTTGGGCATCTTTGGATTCATACCAGCATTTCTAACCACTGAGACATCTGACGTCCCAATTGTTCACCAAACATCAAACCCATTGTGAGATGTTTGCAAGGGGTTTTAACTCAAGTTTAGTTGAGTATTTTTCAATGTACAGCTTGAATGCCTGCCAAAATTACATTCACCATGGTTTACTCAAGATAGGGAGGAAGTCAAAAATAAATGTTAATTCATACACACTATTTACATTGAAAAAAATGTAAAAGCAACATGAAAATAGTTGGTCTCATGTTTCATGGGCAGACATAAAGATTACAAAAATATTTCATTCATAATCAGCTTTCTCAAATTTTGTACACGGTTTAAAAAAAAATTGTACACTATGTTTTGGAACATGTTGTACACAATGACACAGTTGCAACATTACTAATAATAATTTGTAGGATTTGTGTAGAATTTCACAGAGTGAAAACAGAACATCTCATGAAATTTATAAAAATTGGAAAATGCTGTTTTAATGGGCAAGTGATTTCATAAACTATGCAGTGCATTTTTTGCCCGTTTGAACAGAAATTGCAATAAGTGTTTGTCAATGAGCACACGCTGGCCCATATTTAATCAAGTCCATGCATTTGAGGCCATGTTTGTGTGTAACAAAGCACTGCACAATGTAGGGAAACATCATTCCTGTCACGGTCGCCCTCTCCTGGTAAACTAGAGTCGGTGCATCCCAGCTACTGACTCCATTTTGTGTTGTGTCTGTTTTCTGTTTCTCTGACTTTTCATATAACCATATGACCCATTTCAACCAATAGATTGCCTATCTCCATTCTAAACCATGCTCAGCTGAGTGGGTAGGGAGTCAGTTTGGGGCGCAGATGGCTCAGTGGGTAGGGAGTCAGACTTGTAGTCAGAAGGTTGCCAGTTCAATTCCCGACTGAGCCAAATGTCGTTGTGTCCTTGGGCAAGACACTTTACCCTAATTGCTCCCAGGTCGTTGCTGTAACTAAGAAACTGTTCTTAGTCAACTTACCTGGTTAAATAAATAAATCTGTCGGTCATTGTCTACAGTCGTGGGCAAATGTTTTGAGAATGAAAAATGTATTGGTCTCCACAAAGTTTGCTGCTTCAGTGTTCTTAGATACTTTACTGTTGGCATGACACAGGACTGATGGTGGCACTCACCTTGTCTTCTCCAGACAAAGTGTTTCTGGATGGCCCCAACAATCAGAAAGGGGATTCATCTGAGAAAATGACTATACCACAGTCCTCAGCAGTCCAATCCCTGTACCTTTTGCTAAATATCAGTCTGTCCCTGATGTTTTTTCTGAAGAGAATTGGCTTCTTTGCTGCCCTTCTTGACACCAGGCCTTCTTCCTAAAGTCTTCACCTCACTGTGCGTGCATGATGCACTCACACCTGCCTGTTGCCATTCCTGAGCAAACTTTGCACTGGTGGTGCCCTGAGCCTGCAGCTGAATCAACTTTAGGAGATGTTCCTGGTGCTTGCTGGACTTTCTTGGGTGCCCTGATGCCTTCTTCACAACAATTGTCTCCTTGTCTTGTAATTATATGTGTAACTTCTTGTTGTCTGTACCTCAACGCTTTTATCTTGGCCAGGTTGCCGTCTCAAATGAGAAAATGTTCTCAACGTGCCCACCTGGTTAAATAAAGGTTAAATAAAAAAATACAAAAACAATTTGAACGTCTCTCCTTGAAGTTCTTGATGGTACGATGAAATGGTTGATTTAGGTGCACTCTTACTAGCACCAATATCCTTGCCTTTGAAGCCATTTTAGTGCAAAGCAATGATTATGGCACATTTCCTTGCAGGTAACCATGGTTGACAGAGGAAGAACAATGATTTCAAGCCCCACCCTCCTTTTAAAGCTTCCAGTCTGTTATTCTAACTCAATCAGCATGACAGAGTGACCTCCAGCCAGACGAGACAATCACTGACATGATGGCAGCTGGTTGTTTTGTGGCAGGGCTGAAATCCAGTGAAAGTGTTTTTTTTGGGATGAAGTTCATTATCATGGCAAAGAGTGACTTTGCAATTCATTGCAATTCATCTGATCACTCTTCATGAAATTCTGGTATTTATGTCACGACGGGGAACTGAGGAGTAGGAGATGTATGAAGTGTGGTCACAGATACCGAGGCTGATTGGGCTGATTGGCGACACTGGTGGAGAAAGAAATGAAGGAGGCAAAAGAGAGGATAAGAGTGGACCTACCGGAACAGGAGGGGAGAGAGGGCTTTGAGCCGGAAGCAATGGAGGAGAGCCAGAGGTGAGCAGAGAGCGCAGGGAGCTGATGAAAGTGGTGGTGAGTTGATCCAGACTGAGGATGCCTGAGAGAAACAATGCTCACTAGTATTCACAAAAGGAATTCTCTGTGATATGACCAGTCCATTGATATAACATATTCAATTCAAATCGCCAGACCAGGGATTACCCGGCGGCTAACGGGAGCCTACATCCAAGGGAAATGAAATCAGACGGCGAATAGACCTCGCTCCGACAGAGTACTCCGACTGGAGAGCATACTGAAGAGCTGGCCCGAAAGGATTGAGAAGGGGAAAAGAACGAATGGACACTGGGACGATATCACGGTCGGAAAACGGGGAACAAACGTTTTTAGTGGGAAGTGATTTTAGGGGAGTTTATAGAAAGACTGGGAGTGATTGTCTGAGTGAGAGTGAATGTGTTTTTAAATAGTTTCGTTCTGACTGGACCGAAACTGAACGACACTTGTTTGTCCATGTA
Organism: Umbra pygmaea; assembly: GCA_016801145.1. Classification (NCBI taxonomy): domain Eukaryota; kingdom Metazoa; phylum Chordata; class Actinopteri; order Esociformes; family Umbridae; genus Umbra; species Umbra pygmaea. The sequence goes on along the minus strand of JACXGM010013275.1, from coordinate 19,816 downwards.
GTGAGGTAAATATCAAGACGTTCCTGTAACAAGAGTAAGGGACTACGGGGGGGATTGTGAACAAGGTAATGGCGTACAGGGTTCCTAAACTAGCTTAATGTTACCTTTGGGGGTTTTACTGAGAGTGTGGTGTGACTTAGTGTGCTCTTTGGTGTGTGCAGGGGGGGTACACTTGTCCGAGGGTTTTGTGGATCTTTGACGTGCAGTGGGGAATTGTGTCCATATTTATGGGATGTAGTGACTTTATTACTTAACTTACTATATTCTGTGTCGGTGGCTGTGGGACAAATATTGTAGCGATTATTTTAAGAAACCTGTCGGATTTTGTGTCTCTGAAAGTAATAGTAGAATACCTGTGTTTGCACTTGTCCTGCTCTGATGAATTTCTAATAAAGTTTGTAAATTAGATTTGGTAGTCTGAGGCAGCAGACTGTGAAAATTAGTATTTGTGTCATTTTTGACCACGACTGTATATGTAAGGTCTGTGTTAGGTTTGTATGCATGTTTGACATTCAGGTTTTGACTTACAACAGTCCTTTTTTTTGTTAAGTTATTAGTTGGATTAAAATTTATTTAGATTTTTACACTCTACACATTTGTCTCCGTTACCCCTACACAACTGTTACAATTCCATATAATCCTTTTTTCATATTTTTATACAACAAGAAATATTGTTTTTACAGCTGTTGTACTCTACACTGATCACTTGAAAGAAAGTGTTTACATTCTTATGGCTCAAATTCTACAAAGAGCACCTTTAATCCAGCTGACAGTTCTGGCATATCAATAAGCATAATATACAGCTTGATCATTACATAGGTACAGCTTGTGCTGGGGAAACTAAAATGTGCAGATGTCATACAACAGAATACAATATTGTCACATATATCTTCCCCATTCTTTCCCCTCCCAATTGTTCTTGTCCAAGTCCACTAACCCTGCCTTGTCCAAGTCCACTAACCCTGCCTTGTCGGCAGTTTGAATGTAATACCAAACGGCCTCACATCAGTTTCTTCACTTTCAGAACCCTATAGGAACAACAACCCAAGAGAGTTGTTGAATTTCAAGTATTATTATTATTATTATTAATATTATTATTATTATTATTATTATACCACACTTTGGGGATTTCTAAATGTCTACCGACTATAGTTATCACTACTCTACTTACAATAAAACCCTAACCTTAGCAAGCCATTGCTTATCAACCTCTGTATGTTGATGAATCTTTGTTGAATGTGTTTTATATAGTTCGACTATATATGCCTACCATGTTGCTACCAATGTACGGACCCATGTATAATGTCTTGAGGTTCTGTATTGGTATAATGGTATATTTAAATTGTTTATCAATTAACCATATACAGTGCCTTGCGAAAGTATTCGCCCCCCTTGAACATTTCGACCTTTTGCCACATTTCAGGCTTCAAACATAAAGATATAAATCTGTATTTTTTTGTGGAGAAGGAACAACAAGTAGGACACAATCATGAAGTGGAATGAAATTTTGTGGATATTTCAAACTTTTTTAACAAATAAAAAACTGAAAAATTGGGCGAGCAAAATTATTCGGCCCCTTTACTTTCAGTGCAGCAAACTCTCCAGAAGTTCAGTGAGGATCTCTGAATGATCCAATGTTGACCTAAATGACTAATGATGATAAATAGAATCCACCAGTGTGTAATCAAGTCTCTGTATAAATGCACCTGCTCTGTGATAGTCTCAGAGGTCCGTTGAAAGCACAGAGAGCATCATGAAGAACAAGGAACACACCAGGCAGGTCCGAGATACTGTTGTGGAGAAGTTTAAAGCCGAATTTGGTTACAAAAAGATTTCCCAAGCTTTAAACATCCCAAGGAGCACTGTGCAAGCGATAATATTGAAATGGAAGGAGTATCAGACCACTGCAAATCTACCAAGACCCGGCCGTCCCTCTAAACTTTCAGCTCATACAAGGAGAAGACTGATCAGAGATGCAGCCAATAGGCCCATGATCACTCTGGATGAACTGCAGACATCTACAGCTGAGGTGGGCAAGTCTGTCCATAGGACAACAATCAGTCGTATACTGCACAAATCTGGCCTTTATGGAAGAGTGGTAAGAAGAAAGCCATTTCTGAAAGATATCCATAAAAAGTGTTGTTTAAAGTTTGCCACAAGCCACCTGGGAGACACACCAAACATGTGCAAGAAGGTGCTCTGGTCAGATGAAACCAAAATGGAACTTTTTGGCAACAATGCAAAACGTTATGTTTGGCGTAAAAGCAACACAGCCCTGAACACACCATCGCCACTGTCAAACATGGTGATGGCAGCATCATGGTTGGACCTGCTTCTCTTCAGCAGGGACAGGGAAGATGGCTAAACTTGATGGGAAGATGGATGGAACCAAATACAGGACCATTCTGGAAGATAACCTGATGGAGTCTGCAAAACACCTGAGACTGGGACGGAGATTTGTCTTCCAACAAGACAATGATCCAAAACATAAAGCAAAATCTACAATGGAATGGTTCACAAATAAACATACATAGGTGTTAGAATGGCCAAGTCAAAGTCCAGACCTGAATCCATTCGAGAATCTGTGGAAAGAACTGAAAACTGCTGTTCACAAACGCTCCAACCTCATTGAGCTCAAGCTGTTTTGCAAGGAGGAATGGGCAAAAAATTCAGTCTCTCGATGTGCAAAACTGATAGAGACATACCCCAAGTGACGTACAGCTGTAATCGCAGTAAAAGGTGGCGCTACAAAGTATTAACTTAAGGGGGCCGAATAATTTTGCTCGCCCAATTTGTCAGTTTTTTATTTGTTAAAAGAGTTTGAAATATCAAATAAATTTTGTTCACTTCATGATTGAGTCCCACTTGTTGTTGCTTCTTCACAAAAAGTTACAGTTTTATATCTTCATGTTTGAAGCCTGAAATGTGGCAAAAGGTTGAAATGTTCAAGGGGGCCGAACACTTTCGCAAGGAACTGTACATGTTGGACTTAGCACTCAATGTGTAAACTTTTAATTGATATAATAACTTTTAGTATTACTTCTTATATATTTCTTTCAATAGGAGAATTTTAGATAGTGTGCATACACTGATCACAAGACTCAAAGCCCTGGGCTTCAATGACCTTTGAACTGTTGTCATATGGATTAATGTACCCAACCAATAAATGAAAAAAGCTGCCACATTTGAAATCACATTCTATGGCATCACTATAGCATGATACCTAAGGAAAGGGCAATGTGGTGTTTAAACAATTTCATTAATATGTTAGGTAAGGTAACAGGTAATGAAAAGGTTCCATTATGAATGAACTTGTTGTACATCTAATTAGTCAACTCTTTAAAAATGGTTTGTCTTCCTTGGAAACAATGCACCATTAAATAATTAGTAAGTAAGACATGATTAGACTGGAGAATGCTTAGTAGCCTTGTTTTTTACCTACTGTGACCACAAAAATTAGTTTACACCACAGAGAGATTACCAGCTGATTCATATAGTATAGAGCTCACATACTACACACCTTTTACCCAGCTCCTCTTACCAGCCCCTCTTACCCAGTCAGCTTAAACTCCTTGGGGCATTTTCCAATGTTTTGAGACTTGACTGGGAACAAACATAGTGTTCAGAGACATTAGGAGGCGCAAGAGGCTTGCGGTGAACTTTGAACCCCTGTCATATGGGTTTCTCTGAACGAGTAACAAAGAAGCTTTGTGGACAACATGGAAGGGCTGCCACATATGAAATCACATGCTGTAGCATCTCTGAAGCATGATGCCTAAGGAATGTGTAAGGTGGTAATTAAACAAACACTTTCCTGTCTAAGGTTAGAGGTAATGAATGGGCTGCATTAGGATTGAATAAGTTGGATAAATTGTTAGGCAAGTCTTGCAACATAGCTCCTCCAACCTCTCTCACACGTCTCTTTAGAACTCTTTGTAGAGTTCGGCTGGGCTCGGTTAACAGTGTGCATGCAAGAAAGCTACTAGAGTACAAGAGAACTGGTCTGCGGTGACCTTTGAACAACTGTCCTATTGGTCAGGATAGCCAAACTAGTAACAGAAACATTGTTTGCTCTGTTGATTCTTGACCTGATCAATATACGATTCACTATCTAATCATTGTCTCTCGAACCTGTTCGCTGTGACTGTATTGTGACAAGATTAGCTTGTACTTGCCTGTATGCAAGAAATGTGACAGATATTCTTTCAAAATAACATGGATTTGTTTATTTACTCATCAGTTAAATTGTGCTGGCAGTCTATTATAGTACATGATAGTATCAAGATGATCTATTTTGTTCACGGAGATCCGATTGCCCTAGATTAATGTCCCGTGAGGTGCTTTACAGCTTAGTTTATACCTGGTTCTGACATGCATCCTTCGTTCTAATGTTCTTGTCCTGATGTTGTATATTTATACCAATAAAATCATTATCAGATCCAATTTTTTTGGTCATTTACATTAGTCCAACAGTGTGGGTGCATTGTGGGTAAGATTGTGAAAAACAAACATCTCCAGTCATAAACTGGCCTTTATAACATTAATAGTTGGTCATAAAGATTTATCACAAGGTGTCTTTTAACATACATAATTGCCTAAACTACACTTAAATTTAAGTGTCAGGAAAGGTAACTTTTTGATAAGTTGAATGTCTTCTTCTGCAACGTGCACTGTCTTCCATAGCTATTTTCTTCCATAATGCATTGTTAAGTAATCACCATTTGGATGGTGCTGCACTTATACAAGCAGGCCTTGCATTTTACCTAAGTACAAAAATGATTGCAACACGGGGAGGGCTAATATGTCTAAATGCGATGTCAGACAAAAAGATATACAGTCACAACAGACTCCCATTTACTGTACATATACACTCTTTGTCTCCCTCCCCTATTTTTCTTTCTCTCTCTTACACACACACACACACACACACACACACACACACACACACACACACACACACACACACACACACACACACACACACACACACACACACACACACACACACACACACACACACACACACACACACACACACACACACACCCTGTTGTCCCTATCCAGCGTCTGTTTCTCACCATCATTCAGTCTCCATTCACTCCTACCAATCACAGGACTCTAAGGAGCAACAACCGGCTCTGTCAATGAACTGTGACAAGGTGTTGTTCTTTGGGTTTTCTCCTCCCTCTCTCGCCTTCCGGGAATACTAATTGGCCACATGCAGAGTAATGTGACCAATCGAATCATCCTCGGCCAAGAGCCGGAGCTGCAGATCGGAAGAGCAGAGCGTTGGGCTCAGTCCGGCTCCCACGCCGAAGAGTTCCTGGGGTGACACTTCTTCCTTTTTCCTTCTTTTACCTTTGGAATACCTTTGGATTGACCCCCCCATCTCATCCCAAGGGTTTGGTAGGTCTCCCACCCCTGACCTGGTCCCCCCTGCCCCCCGCCCGCCCTTGGATCAGCGCTCAGGTGAAAGGTGCACCAACGAGGGGCGATCCCTGGCCCTTGTGCTGCACTACGGTGAGTAACCTTAAGGACGGACAGGGAGTCAGTGGAAACTGGGCAGCGAAGAGGAAGATAGGATGCAGAAGGCATCTAAGAGAGACAGACAGAGAAGCAGACAGAAAGATTTGACCAGGTCCTTATTCAATTACAGCGGCATTCAAGTCACAGCATTTTAGAGAGAGAAATAAACCTAGTTAATTTTCTAGATTTGTTATATATTTCAGTATATTGTCTCATAATTTATGTGGTAGCGAAATGACTTCAAATAAGTCCTGTTTACCTGTTATAATATTCCTCAGGTAGGAATATTAACAATATTGTGACACCAAGTAGTAAATTGTAATTGAAGGTTTTCTGAAATGGAGGCCACAAATGTTGATTTGGAGTAAATTAATAATAATTACTAAATGACTTACTTAAGAGACATGATTCACCATTTTGCTCAGAAGTATAGATTTCTAAAGAAATGTACCCTTTCCTTATGACAGTTTGCTTAAGGCGGGAATGTTCAATATTCTTGTATGTCACTGTAATCAGTGCTTTTCAAGGTGGAAATACTAATGGCATCAAAGCAAAACAACATATTAATCCACAATAGTTTCCACAATGTATCGACGTAGATGTTTTGCAGTCTAACATTAACATCAACTAAAATTGTATTATTCATATTGATTTATTATCTTAAAAGTATTTTTACATGGTTCTAAACAGATGGGATTTATCACTGGCTGATCAAGAATGACACATTCTGCTACAGCGAAAAGGGCCTAAAAGCATTCTCAGAAAAGTTTGACATTACATAACACATAAGATGATTTTCTGCAGTGCTTTTGAACATTTGGAAAATAATCGACCATATGAATCACCTATGCAGGCCAAGCTTATCGAGACTGTCTCCCGTCAATCATGTACATGTAAATGAATACATAAACACAGCTTGTACCCTCGGAGACCCAAGACTGAAGAAGTCAAATAACAGGTCAACATTTTCCAGCTTGAAGTAACAAAATGGTTGTTTCTTTTTATTTTCAACACATGTTGGATATAAGTAGGGCAAAGGCAGGTCAGCTTCTTTCACAACCTGTACAACTCTGTTACATAAACACAGATAAAGCATGCTTAGTTCATCTTTAAGATAGCTAAGCATCTATAAACTGTTTAGCTTTGGATGGATAAACCGGTTCTCCCCTGTTGTAGTTATTGGATCTCTATGGGAATGGATGGGAATAGAGTTAAAGCTGGACCTTACAAGTTCCTATCTTTATGCTATTCAACTTTAACTTTTGTATACGCATCATTAATACCAGTGAAGTGCAGTGTACAAAGAAATCAGAGAGAAAGAAGTTCATTTTACACATACCTATATCAAACTTTAAGTCAATCTAAATAAACTGTAAATAATGGATTATTTATTACTTGTGTTATCTTTAACGTATCTTGTGTTTTAATGTTTAATCTTTAACTTATCTTTGTGTTATCTACAACATATGAAATTGTTGCCAGTTCTTGTCGTTAACACTTAGATGTTAGAAAAACAGCATGGCTGACCAAAAGGGGTCAGAGTGAGGTGTTATCTAGCATGCTAGCTTATGTTAGCCAGTTAGCGTTTTGCGAGGTCAGACCCACAGCATTGACACTACTCCAAATGGACAAACAACTCTGAATTTACAAACCACACCTACAGACTAACAACCAACCAGTAGACACTGTCCCAGTGTAACCTTCTCATCTAGTCACAGACTGAGCCCAGAGGCATGTTTTTTAGCATCATCTGATAGTTGCTCCAAATTCTCACACACACAGATGAAGAAAATGGCTGCCAATTTCAACATATATGGGGGTTAGGGTCAATTGTATGAACAATGTGTGTGCTTGTGCGTGTGTCTATCTGTATGGGTTTGTGCGCATGTGTGTGTACGGATGTCTGTGTATCTGTGTTTGCTTGCCTCCCCTGCACTCCACATGCTTCTCATGTGACGGCCTCTCTGAAGGCCTCTCAAGCTGGCATCCCCCAACTCAACACAATGGAGTACTTCTTACTGTGCTAACACATAGCCACATAGCCTCCCCTACGATTACCCATTAGCCTATAGCATCAGTGTATTAACAGTCTCATGCTTGGCAAGGAGACCTCGAGTGCTAGCTAGCGGCTGTTCGCCAACTTGTTAGCCCATTTCAATGATTGGTTCAGACAAATCATTCATTAAATTAGCTGACATAACAGGATCAATATTAAAACAGTTAGGAGTCACAACTAAAATATTGATGAATAAAGGCTTCTAGAAATGTAAAGATTCTCCAGTCACAATATTTAGCAATATATTGCCTATTAATAGTCAAATACTATTTTGCACTTTGATACATTGAAAATAATAACGTGATTTCTCAACTGAATTTTTTGCTTTCAATGTAAGCATTGTACAGCTTCTGATTGAAGTGTGTAACGCAGGAATAGCTGTACTGCATTCACATCACATTTTCTTTGCAAAAGTTTTAGTCACAATAAGGACAGCTTGGCACAGTGCATTTTTTCTTGTCATTAGGTGAGTTATACAATATGGGATTATAAAAAGCATCCTATAAAAGGAGTTGAATTCTTATAAATCCATTAAATTGATCATAACACTCTCTCTGCTCGAAACATTCATGCAAGTTCGAATAGAAAACGTGTCCCCATATTGTTAATACGTAGAAAAGATCTCCCAATGTGCTACCATATTGTCTAGAGTCAATAATGTACGTGATGTGGGCATTATTTGTCCGAGTGCCCATCCATAAAGTGTACCAATGTGAACAAAGTGAAGATGGGAGAGAGTCCCAGTCTCTTACTGTAGTTTTCCAGAGTGTGTTCCTCACAGATTAAACTCACCACATTCCTGCTCTGCATGTCGCTGTGTTCCACTGACTGATATCCCACTGAGCACTTCTCTAATCACCTGCAACAACATTCTAGACGTTTCTGGAAGTTTCTGTCTCTCTCTCTGTCTGTCCCCCTATGTACATAACTAAAGAGTGTTGAAGTGGCTTTGTAAAGTCAAAGTTGTCAATGTTTATAAAGTCATTGTAAACGGTCCTTTGTGGCTCTTGGTATGGTTCTGCCTGTTTACAGATACCTTCACCTTGACCTGCCCTCTGTCCGTCACCTCCCTGTAACCATGACAACCAAAATGACCAATGACCTGGAAGGGAACAAGGTCTCCTCCTCCCCTCTCCTGTCGTCCCCAACGTCTCCGACCTCCCTGTCCTGCCAGCGCCTGGTGACCAAGGACGGACACTGCGCCCTCCGCTCCCCTGCTACCACTCCAGGCTTGTGGCCTTCCTGGTCCTCTGCCTCCGCATGGCTGCTGGCCCTACAGGTAAACAAAACTTATCATAACAGGTAAACAAATTTAAACATAACAGGTAAACAAATCTAAACATAACAGGTAAACAAATCTAATCATAACAGGTAAACAAATCTAATCATAACAGGTAAAGGAATCTAAACATAACATGTAAACAAATCTAATCATAACAGGTAAACAAATCTAAACATAACAGGTAAACAAATCTAAACATAACTGGTAATCAAAACCAAAACATAACAGGTAAACAAATCTAATCATAACAGGTAAACAAATCTAATCATAACAGGTAAACAAATCTAATCATAACAGGTAAACAAATCTAATCATAACAGGTAAACAAATCTAAACATAACAGGTAAACAAATCTAAACATAACTGGTAATCAAAACCAAAACATAACAGGTAAACAAAAACCAAACATAGCAAGCAATCAAAACAAAAATATAACAGTTAAACAAAACCAAAACATAACAAGTAATCAAAACCAAAACATAACAGGTAAACCAAACCAAAACATAACAGATAATCAAATCCAAAACATAACAGGTAAAGAAAACCAAAACATAGCAGGTAAAGAAAACAAAAACATAACAGGTAATCAAACCAAAACATAACAGGTAATCAAAACCAAAACATAAAAGGTAAACAAAATCAAAACATGAAAACATGGAGCAGAGCGGACACTACCCCCGATATGTTAGAAGCAGGTATATTGGTCCCTCGTAAAAAATAAGACATTTTGTGAGAGAAATATAATATGTCCTGAACTCAAATGTCCTGGGTCCTTGTAAACACACTTGAGTTTACTGAGATTTTTAAAGGCAGTGTTTTTGTATCAGAGATCCAATTCACATTATCAATTGCATACATCAGATAATGTCTGAAATTACTTTAAAAGACACAACCCTTAAAACATGCAATTAGATGGACGCCCCGCCTCTGAGGAGCTGGACAGTAATGTAACTTTGGTGTTGAATGCTGGCTTTGCACTGCAGGACCTGTGGGGTGCTGTGGTGTGCCTGCGCTGGCGTTGGGTCCTCCTGGCCTTTTGCACCTCATTCCTGGCCCACTGGCTTCTGTTTGCCTGCCTGTGGTATCTACTGGCCCACCTGAATGGAGACCTGGAGGTGGAGAACCACGACGCTCCTCCAGACGGACACGTGGTTTGTGTCAAACACATCACTAGCTTCACCGCCGCATTCTCCTTCTCCCTGGAGACCCAGCTGACCATCGGGTACGGCACCATGTTCCCCAGTGGGGACTGTCCCAGCGCTATTGCTCTGCTGGCAGTTCAGATGCTACTGGGACTCATGCTGGAAGCATTCATTACAGGTACACAGCTGAACTGTAATCACTCACCTCACATTCATTGTGTTGTTGTTGTACCTATCTATCAAAAGAGCATTGCTGTTTTGTCTTGATCTGGCACTTCAAATTTCTACTCTTCTTTATATTTAAAGGTGCTATTAGTTGTTGAGCCATAACAGGGAACTATCATATCTTTTAAGCGACCAGCTTACAAATGCTGTAAAGAATGTATTTTTCTGCTCTGCGTGGTGTAGTGAGCTAAGTCGTTGCTTCACATCACAACTACATCGAAGTGGCCACGGGTTTGATCCTGGTCACGGCTTCTCTGACTTTCCACAGAGCTCTAATGCTGGGCAGATCTAATTGTTACAGCGCTGTCTGGGATAAGGAAGTAGAAAAGTCAGACTAGCAATGTCGCTCTCCAGCAACTCCATGTGTGCAGATTGGTTGACCGTGTGTTCAGTCGCGGAACTACTGTATAGTTGTTGAATGTGTAATACTTATGCTTGTGTACTGACTAAATGCTTCCATGTTGAACAAGCAGTGTGATAACAATCGGACGGTTCCACGACATGTGGTTGAAGGAACAATACCGCGTTCCAAATTATTATGCAAATTGGAATTGTCATAAACATTAAATACTCAAACTCAGGGATGTTATTGTGTCTCTGGGCTTTTTGGATCACTGAAATCCATCTCAGACAACTGTGATAATTAATTTGCCATGTGAGCCCAATTAAAGGAAAACTACTTAAGAAGGATGTTCCACATTATTAAGTAGGCCAAGTTTCAAGCAATATGGGAAAGAAAAAAGATCTCTCTGCTGAGGAAATGCGTCACATAGAGCAATGCCTTGGACAAAGTATGAAAACATTAAATATTCCACGAAAACGTAAGCGTGATCATTGTACTGTGAAGAGATTTGTGGCTGATTCAGAGTTTGTGCAGATAAATGCATACTGAGGAAGGTTACTGCCAAAAAAATTAATTGGATTAAAGGACAATTCTGGCGCAAAATTATCATAGGTGTTAATAACACATGGGTACCGAGTCGACCATTCTCTGGGATTGTTTTCATGGTAATCGAATGTGCCCTGTTTTAGCTAAAACAACGAATTAGCTTATAACCCTAGTAGTAGGGGCATGAAGTAAAAAGAAATTGCTATTTATACCACTAAGTCTCAAAATAGCACCACACTTCCATGGTAGCATAATGAGCTTCCCTACATGCAAGCCAAAGCATTGAGAACTTTGTAAGTGTACAGACATTTAATTAAAAATATAGTTTATAAAGACAGTACCGTTCGCATATACAGGCAGGCGCCATCTTGGGAAAACAGTTTCGACCAGTCGAACAACGAACGGCGAGCTACGTGAGCTGAACTCTGACTTGGAATCTCCCATGGTCCGTGGTTTACCAATGGGTCAATAGGAATTACGTTTGTGAATCTAATTATATGGAAATGCATGAATTATATCTGTTTATTGAAATATATGGGTGACTAACTACAAGGAAAGAACGGTGTTCGTGGTTCGACTGGTCGAGACTGTACTGTCTTCATAAACTATATTTTTAATGAACTGTCTGTACACTTACAGAGTCATCAATGCTCCTGTTTGCATGTAGGGACCCTCATTATGCTACCGTGGAAGTGTGGTGCTATTTTCAGATTTGTTTTTGGTATAAAATAGCGATTTCTTTTTACTTCCTTCATGCCCCGACTACTAGCGTTATAAGCTAATTAGTGGTTTGAGCTAAAACAGGGCATATTCGATTAGCATGAAAACAAATCCCAGAGAACGGTCGACTTGGTACCCATGTATTATTAACCTCTAGGTTCATTTTTTCGGGCCAGCAACATAGAGCCCTCCATTGCACTGCTGGTTTGCTTCTAAAGCTAAGCAGGGTTGGGCCTGGTTAGTCCCTGGATGGGAGACCAGTGCTGCTGGAATTGGTGTTGGAGGGCCAGTAGGGGGCACACTTTCATCTGGTCTAAAGATCATTCCCAATGCCCCAGGGTAGTGATGGGGACATCTGCCCTGTGTAGGGTGCCTTCTTTCGGGTGGGACGTTAAACGGGTGTCCTGACTCACTGTGGTCATAAAAAATCCCATGGCACTTATCGTAAGAGTAGGGGTGTTAACCCTGGTGTCATGGCCAAATTCCCAACCAGGCCGCTCACTTCTATCATGGCCACCTAATAATCCCCCTCCTTCCTAATTGGCATATATAACTACTCACCTGTCCACCTGATAGCTGATGTGTGGTGAGCATTCTGGCGCAAAATGGCTGCCGTGCATCACCCAGGTGGGTGCTACACATTGGTGGTGGATGAGGTGGGCTTTCCCCCTCACTGTGTAAAGCGCTTTGGGTTCCTTGGAAGAAAAGCGCTATATAAGTTGAATGCATTATTATTATTATTATTATTATTTTTACGCCAGAATTGTCCTTTAAGAGAGCAGCTGCTAAAATGCCATTACAAAGCAGCAAACGGGTATTTGAAGCTGCTGGTGCCTCTGGAGTCCCGCGAACCTCAAGGTGTAGGATCCTCCAGATGCTTGCAGTTGTGTATAAACCTAATATTCGGCCACCCTTAACCAATGCTTAGAAGCAGAAACAGTTGCAGTTGGCCCAGAAATACATGAAGACTAATTTTGATAGTCCCCCTTAGTGTTCCTGAAGGTGTGAAAATGAACTCAGCAAAGTATATAGCTTCTGACTGACCACTTTCATTGCCTGCTATTGGGCATAAAAGGAGAGAAACTCATGGTGTGACCCCCATCCTCCCATGACCTCAACCCTATTGAGAACCTTTGGAGCATCCTCAAGCAAAATATCTATGAGGGTGGGAGACAGGTTGCATCAAAACAGCAGCTCTGATAGGCTATTCTGACATTTTGCAAAGAAATTCAAGCAGAAACTCTCCATAAACTTACAAGTTCAATTGATGCAAGAATTGTGAATGTAATTTCAAAGAAGGGGTCCTATGATAACATGTAACTTGCCCTGTTAAGATGTGTTTGATTGAAATAGCTTTTGATTTCAGTAAATACGGCCTCCTTGAATACTGCAAATTCAATTAATGACCATTTTCAGTTCTTTACAACCTATAAAATGTTTTCAAACTCTGTTGTGCATAATATTTTGGAACAGTGCATTTTGAGTTTTTTACTTGTAAAAGTAATAAAAAATGCTTAAAATACATAGTTTACATCAAAAACAAATCAGCTATGGAAGCACAGCTCGTCATGATATTCCTGTTCAAATAGCAAAGTAAGCAATGCTCAATGTAGGGAATCATTGTCCCATCTACAGTATATGGCTTTTCATTATGAAGATATCAAGAGATACATTTTGTACAGCTTTTGTAAGCAAGAGAAAGTAGTTTGTTTTCACAATGCAAATTTCAGCACAATGCCCCAGTATTCTTTGTTACACAAGAAAAGGAAAACTCCTGATATATACACATCTCTGTGTCTTTATTCCAATTTGTTTAGGTGCATTTGTGGCCAAGATTGCCCGACCCCAGAAACGTGCAGGAGCCATCCAGTTCAGCCCCCAGGCAGTGGTAGGTCAGCATCAGGGCCAGCCCTGCCTCATGTTCCGGGCCACCAACCTGCTGCGCCGCCCCCTTGTGGATGTGGAGGTCAGTGCTGTGCTATACGAAGAGCGAGACGGCCAAGTCCTGCACCAGACAAACCTGGACTTCCAGCTGGACAAGCTGGGCCCACGCCCATGCCCCTTCTTCATCTTCCCCCTCACCTTCTACCACGTTCTGGACCGCAGTAGCCCCCTCTACCCGGCCCTACGCGAGGGCAGTAGCAGCCACTTTGAGCTGGTGGTATTTCTCTCCGCCTCCCAGGAAGGCACGGGCGATGCCTGCCAGAAGAGGACATCCTATCTCCGCCAGGAGATCCAGTTTGAGCGGCGCTTCCTGCCCGCCATGGGGCTTGACAAACAGGGCAGGTACCAGGTGAGCAGCCAGCACTTTGGGATGGCCCACTGCAAGGAGCCGCTGGACAAGGAGTTTGTGGTGCAGATCAACGGGGACGGAAGCGACAGGATGGAGTAAGGAAGCGGAAAGCAGAGGGTGGAAGAGGAAATGATGGGGTGAAGAAGTATGGAGGCAGAAAGAAACATGGGATTGGGGGTCTGAGGTGTAAACTTTCTGTGAGGGACGTAGTATCACAGGAGCAGAGGGCAGGGGGCAGATGAAGAGATAGGGCCAATACATCGAGCAAGTGACCTGTTGTTTACCAGGAATTTTGGTAAATTGCCTTGTAATTTTTTGAACGTTTGTAGTCTTTTTTAACATTTCTCAATGGGCACACATAGCACACTGGATTATCAGCGTGTAAACGTCAAGAAAGGCATCAGGCAAAAGAAGTATATTCATCCACAAACACAAATATAATTTTTTATAATCTTCTATGACCACGTTGTTTCCTTTTGTTTTTTTCTAAACTTTTATGATATAATTGTCAAGCCCATTCAAAAGGTTAGCTGACTATATAATGAAAGAAAAGCAAGGCTTTTTTTTCACAGCATTTATGAAGGAAAGGTATTTAATGGCTCCATTTACATAACCAGTTAAATTCTGATCAGGTTTTCACCAATTGGTATTTCGTCCGCATAGCTCTGATTGAGATCTGATTTGAAAAGTTTCAAAAATTACAAAACTGCGGACAAAATATCAGAATGCTGCCAGTGTAAATGCAGGCTTGACTATTACATGGTCTATATTTACTAAAGAGCATACTATATAATATGAAGTATGAAGACCACTAGAATGTAAAACCAGAGAACTCAACAATCAACAGACCCATTCACTGCCATGAAGGATGATATTCCACAATTGAACTACACTGCTATTGAATACACTCTCCTGCTACATTTACACAGATAGCCCAAATCTGATCTTTTGCCCAAGAGCTAAAGAGCTAATCTGAATTCTTAGAAATAATTATGAAAAATGGTCAGATTGAGCTGTTTATGTAAACCCAGCATTTGCAGTGTAAAGGCGCCTAGTGCTTTGAACTCAATATATTCAATAACTTTAAACTGAGGTATATTATATTGAACTGTCAGAAATATCAGTCAAGCCTTAGAAGATCTCATAGTTGATTTAAATGCAAATTGATTATTGTTAAATGTTTAGAAAAAAATCTTCACTGAAATCACTTTGTATATTCACCAAATTTTTGCTGAAGATGAAATGTAATATTATGTTATACACTGTAAAATACTACGCCTTTAGATTGAGCACTTTAGTGATAGCTTCAACGCTTGCAGAAAGATGTAAGTAGATCCTATATTTCCTTTTGAATTTATGTAAAGACATAAATCACTCTTACATCATGCATCATGCACCACAATTCACCAACATTAAAGAGTAAATGGAAAGAATGTTGTTGAAAGAAAGTCCTGATTGTGAGAGATTAAATCTTATTGTATCATATAATACATGTTCCAGTGGCTTGTACAGTGTACATTACATGAAATAAAATAATATTTTCTAAACATTCAAATACTTTTCACACTTCATTTACGATTTGCCACAATACCCTATATATATTTCGTTTTTTATTAAAAGCTTAACATTTATTACACACAAAATTTTATTAAGTATAGCAATATCAACATCTTAATCAGGACTCTGTGTGGCTACACTGTCATCTGTTTTTCACCAGTGGTACTGCAGTTAATGTGATTTCAAAACAGACTACACATGACATGCTATAACAAGAATACACACATAATTGAATGTAATTACAATTATTTTATTTATGGAAAAATACAATAAATCCATTTCCTTTTCATTTCAGAACACAAGAAAAAATATGCTACATTGTCTACATTGTCTGATGGTTTTTTCAAAATCAGGAAATAAAAAAAAACAATTTACAGGTGAATATAATACTAAAACCTACAATATGTTAATATTTAAAAGATGAGTGATTTTCTTTTAAAGTTTCAACACAAACATAGTAAAGGAAACACTTTGACACAGTCGTTGTGAAATTCCTTATCAACTTGTGCACAAATTGGTCAATAAACTGGTCCAGATATCTGATTCTGTAGTGTACCTCAAATACAAACAATACTGTTAAGTGAATTCTTCCACATAGAAAATATGTTTTGTCTTAAAAATATGTAAGATATGAGTGTTTTAAAATAAGTGAGACTATTCTCTAGAAGAACTTACATGTTAGCATTAACTAGAACCATAATTAAAAAACATCAATCATAAGTCATAATGACATCTCTTTATTCAAGAAAATATTCTCATCTTTAGTCAGTAAAGCTGTGGAACTACCTTAAACCTTCCCGTTCTGTGAATACGAGTAGCTATGTGCATGACCATGCGTGTTTTGTGTGTGTAAACAGTATTATGAGCAGAAGGTAGACTGCAACTCTTTAAAAGCAGCCCTTCTCTGTTTCCTGTCCAAATCTTGTCTCTTCCGCTCCTCCTGCTCCTCTCGGATCTCAGCCTCAAACTTACTGCTCACCTTCAGAGCCAGTGCCTGTAAAATACAACGCAGGGTTAGCTTCCTACAACGCAGAGTTGGGTCCCGACAACGCAGAGTTGGGTCCCGACAACGCAGAGTTGGGTCCCGACAACGCAGCGTTGGGTCCCGACAACGCAGCGTTGGGTCCCGACAACGCAGCGTTGGGTCCCGACAACGCAGCGTTGGGTCCCGAAAACGCAGCGTTGGGTCCCGACAACGCAGCGTTGGGCCCCGACAACGCAGCGTTGGGCCCCGACAACGCAGCGTTGGGCCCCGACAACGCAGCGTTGGGCCCCGACAACGCAGCGTTGGGCCCCGACAACGCAGCGTTGGGCCCCGACAACGCAGCGTTGGGCCCCGACAACGCAGCGTTGGGCCCCGACAACGCAGCGTTGGGTCCCGACAACGCAGCGTTGGGTCCCGACAGCGCAGCGTTGGGTCCCGACAACGCAGCGTTGGGTCCCGACAACGCAGCGTTGGGTCCCGACAACGCAGAGTTGGGTCCCGACAACGCAGAGTCGGGTCCCGACAACGCAGAGTCGGGTCCCGACAAAGCAGAGTCGGGTCCCGACAAAGCAGAGTCGGGTCCCGACAAAGCAGAGTTGGGTCCTGACAAAGCAGAGTTGGGTCCTGACCAGGGATGCTCATTTCGGGTAATTTTCTCAACCGACAACCGCAACTCGTTATCCGATTATTAACCGTAACTGATAAAATTATAAGATTCAATTGGCTTTAAATAAAAAAATGTATTGACAAGTGTCTGTAACCCTTTAAATATACAAACTATTTTTTTCACGGATTTGTTTTAATGTCTAAATAGCATACAGAACAGATCAACAACAGCTGCTGGGTGCAACAGCTTTGCATATAAGCTCACTCGGGTGCAAAGTCCACACTAAACGATACGTTGAAACTAGTTAGTCCACAACAACCAAAATATTGTTGCAGAAAATCTGTCGCAGACGTTTTCACTTTCTGTTGTCAATCAAAGGAAAGTAGCCTTGATGCAGTGTTTACAGATTTGTCAAATTATAGAATGAAAACAGTCTGTGACAATCTGGAACAAGGTTGTTGCTTACAGAAGGCCTACTGCAAATAAGGGTTATATTTCATTAACACAAAACAAAATGTTGATAACGCTTGCTATGCGTTATGTTACTAACTATACAATATCTGCCGAGCGCACCCATTCCATTGAAATGACCATTACGGTCCTCTCCGAAAATAAAGTGCGTGTTGTCAATCACTGTGTGTGTTGTTTTTAAGGTAACATTATTTTGTCGGCTAAAATGAATCAGGAGCATGATGAATTATAGCCGATAAAATAATATATGCTTCCCAATACGATAGCATTATAAGTTTCTGTACATGAAAAAATGAAAGCGCAAGTTAATATCACAGTCATCATTTGTCCAAGGGTTGTCATTTTAAATGAAGAACGCATTGCAGAAGCAAAACAGGCAGCCAATATATTTCGCTCCTCATTACCTATATCTCCCCACCTTTCAAAACGAAGTGCCAGGCTCTGGTTGCGCGTGTCAACGCGCCACGTGATTTATCAACGTAAAAAAAAACTTCTAAACAGTTTGTTTTTCTTTCGGTTAACGATTAAACGGTCAATATGAGAATCCCTAGTCCCAACAACGCAGAGTTGGGTCTCGACAACGCACAGTTGGGTCCCGGCAACGCACAGTTGGGTCCCGGCAACGCACAGTTGGGTCCCGGCAACGCACAGTTGGGTCCCGGCAACGCACCGTTGGGTCCCGGCAACGCACAGTTGGGTCCCGGCAACGCACAGTTGGGTCCCGGCAACGCACAGTTGGGTCCCGGCAACGCAAAGTTGGGTCCCGGCAACGCAAAGTTGGGTCCCGACAGCGCACGGTTTGGTCCATATGAAAGCTTGTTACGTCCCAATAATCTGTACTTGTTTACAGTCTAGACGGAAACAATGTAAACAGCAGATTACATTGTTTCCGTCTAGACTGCAGGCTCAAAAATGGACACAGTCACACTCTATTGACACTTTTGCAGTGGTTCCCAAACTTTTTCATGACACGGCACACTTCGGTGGGACCAAAAATGTCAAGGCACACCAACACACACGTAATAATTGCAACTAGCAAAACAAATTAAGGTTGTAGCTATGAATATTGCCTTACTGGAACGGGATGTAGCTAGTAGCAGGTTGCTAAAATACTGATCAAGTTTCATGATGAACAGAAAAAATTACGAGACCACTGCAAGTTTTTCTAAATTCAACTCCAATGACAACGTCTGGAATGTGATCCAGAGGGAGATAGATGGTCACAAGCCATCAAACACAGGCGGGCTGCTAGAATTTTGCAGAATTCTACACATGGTAATAAAAACTTGCCAGAACAAAAAACATTACTTTTATGCTATTTAACTTGGACACCTCTGGTCAACACATGACTATCTTTCACTTTATACCTCGTTTCCAAACATAATTCAGTAAACACCAAAAGATAGATTTCTGAATGAAATATAGCTGAGCATTAAAGTAATTACACAAACTAAAAACATCATACATCTATATGCAATCCCTTGCCTTCCATTCTCCCTGGGCCATACTGGGCTACACTTACTAAACAATCGTGTACATGTAAGCTGTAGCGCTGCTTAACAATTTTGCTTGCAATCAAACAAACGAAACAAATATGATTCTGGGCATGGTTTATCCAACTAGCCTACTTATACTTGACGTTTGGATGACCCGAATACTGTGACCTGTTCTTCCTCAAGTATTCCAAACTATACATCTGACACTTAACGCACATAGAAATGCCAACCTTCCACTTGGCATATTCCCCCTGCTCGTCACAAGCAAAGACAATACTAAGAGGACATAACAAACACACACATACCTTAGCCTCAAAGAAGTCCCGTGCCCCCATGACACCCTCTGTGGAGACGTCGATCTCAGACAGCCTGGCCAGGGACATCAGGCCACTCTCCTCCTGCAACTCACCAGCTGCTGCTCGCCTGAAGATCAGCAGGAACTGAGGAAGAAACAAGGAGTCAGACAGAGTGAGATGGGTTCAGAGAGCACGGTGAGACGGGTTCAGAAAGCAGGGGGAGACGGGTTCAGAGGGCAGGGTGAGACGGGCTCAGAGGGCAGGGGGAGAC
>JACXGM010013274.1:0-23177 GCA_016801145.1 Umbra pygmaea | reverse complement strand
GTGTGTGTGTGTGTGTGTGTGTGTGTGTGTGTGTGTGTGTGTGTGTGTGTGTGTGTGTGTGTGTGTGTGTGTGTGTGTGTGTGTGTGTGTGTGTGTGTGTGTGTGTGTGTGTGTGTGTGTGTGTGTGTGTGTGTGTGTGTGTGTGTGTGTGTGTGTGTGTGTGTGTGTGTGTGCAGTTTCCAGCCTCAGATTGAGGAGAATGTGAAGCAGATGGGCGATATCTTGGGCCAGGTGAAGGGGCAGAGTGTGACGGACAACAACAGCGTTGCCGGGGACGCAGACAACGTTCTGCAGCCCATCATGGACTTCCTGGATACCAAGTGAGACACAGACGGACGCGTGTGAAATCCCACGCATTGTCCTCTCTTTTCTGCATGCGTTTAATAACGTGTATTTATTCTGTCCTCTTTCTTCCTCAGCCTGTCGCTGTTTGCTAAGATCTGTGAGAAGACAGTACTGAAGAGAGTGCTGAAGGAATTGTGGAAACTGGTCATTAACACGATGGAGAAAAGCATAGTGCTCCCACCATTCACTGACCAGTCGGTGAGTAAAATACACACACATTCTCTAATGTCTACAAAAACCTACCCTAGAGCAGGCTGACTGGCTAGTTCCTCTCTCTGCTTGTTCTTGATTGGATCACTGACCCTTCTCTCTCACCATGGCCCCGCCCTTTCTCTTTCTTTCTCAGGTGATAGTAAGTACTGTGTGTGTGACAGAGGTGGATTTGTTCCTGTGTGCTGTCTGTCAGTAGGTGCTCAGCGTGGTCTGCAAGCTGTGACTTCCCAGTTTTAGTCCTGTTACTATACATCTATGTATCCCCCCCAGATTCAACCCAACACCCAGAAGGATTGGGTTGGTCTAAGCAGTAACGCAACAGGACTTGCACCAATCCAAGCCTTCCAGAAGCTGGCTACAGTGGTTTTCAAACAGAGGGCCGTGGGGAGTTCTCAAGTGTACTCCGAAAACGTTTACGAACGTAACTTGTGGAATTTTGACTTTGAGGCAACAGTGTTGCTCAAACAATACATTTGGATGGCTAACTGTGAGTGTCACTCGCCATATTACTAAAACGCAGTTGTCATTCTTCCTTTCCCCTTGTCGTGGTTGTCGATGAGGCAACCGTATTGTTGAGTCCAGCCACTCTTACGTTTCTATTGTTTGAGGTGTGCATCACAAATAGTAAATTGGTTCATTTTGCTTTGCTGATTGGTACAAACCTTATCAGCCGATTAGACTTCACTTTACCACAGCCTATGCGCTAGAAGAAAGTGTGGCTTTGGGTTTTTACTATGCAATAACTTCTTCATCTGTAGTTCAAATCTTTCAGGATAGAAGGTAACATATTATTTAGAGCATCTGACCAGCAACCTAAATAAAGCCCAAAGCCGGCGATGTGAAGTCTTTCTTCTGTCCCTGATCAAGGCTGTTAACCCTAATTACATAAATGTTTTTGTCACTGGATGTTTAATTAGGCGACAGTAGACACAAATGTTTTTATTGTATTCTTATAAACCATAACTAATATTATAAAGGATGTTTGTGACAGAATGTAGATTAATTGTAGATGAATCAGGTGAGATTAATAATAATTGGACATCCCATCTAGGACACGGTAAAAACCAGGTTGGGAACCACTGAACTGGACTGAGAGGTTGATTTGAGTGTTTTGAATAGTGGCAGGTTCAACACCTGTCCATATGTGTGATAGGAGCATGGTGCACGGCCGACAGATGGTATACCTGAACTGGTGCCACTGCAATAAAGCAAACTTCCCGTCCTACTCTCCCACTTACCTCTTCTGTCTTCTCCTTCCTCTTTGTCACAGTTTTCTTTTGGAAAGAACTGCGGTGTTGCCTGTATGTTGAATGGATTGGAAGTTTCCACATTACCCTGTACTACATTTGAAACTCCTCCCACACAAGTCCCACCCTCTTCTATATTGTGATGTCATGTTTAGCTTTAAATAAATGTTCTTCGTCCTCTTCAAGCACAACTCGCCCTCATCATCCTACGCCTTCTTCCCTCACTGCCAGCTCTCTCTCTCGTCTCCAACACTGTTCCTCCAATGTTCTTACCTCTTCTCTCTTCATCTCCATCACAGGGTACTCAGATGATCTTTAATGCGGCTAAAGAGTTGGGCCAGCTCTCCAAACTCAAGGTAAGAATGAGACATCTTCATTTAAGTACAGCACAAGCAGGCCCAGATTAAGAATTCAGAGGCCCCTGGGCACAATGTCTTGTAGGGCCTCCCACCCCACCCACAAAATCAAGTTTTTGAATTTTTTGTTACTATTTGCTGGTAACACCCATAGATTGTATAATTACTGGATGGCGCCATGTGTGACATCACCCATTGGTTTGTTAAGTTCTGATTTGGGTCATCGAAAATGCCGTTACGGGCGCAGACATCTTGGTTGTGGATGTGATGATTTTAGTCGAGAGGGAGGAGTAATCTAGCTAGCTAACAAATATTAATTGGGATGCTAACAAAAAACAGTATTAAAACATAATGTAAAACAAAATTTAACGTTACTTACCGGAAAAAAGTGAAATGCCAACTGCTTTGAGTGACTTGTCGTTCAACCAAATGCCATAACCACACTCTAAACCCCCCTTTGCTTTATCGCCGATTTTAAAATCAACGAGACCATAATTAAAAAAATTAACATCATGATATACTGCAGAAGGCTTAAATCTAGCGATTGAGACCATATACTCATTATAAAATGTTTACTGAGGTAATAAATCAAGTATATTATGTCTCTCATTCTCAAAGACTATTACAGAAACCATGCTCTTTTGCAACCAGACGTATCACCCCCAGCTGGAATTCAGATAGAATGCAGGTTTAAGGCACTTCCTCATTTGCGTCAATTTGCCAAACCGGATGCTCACCCTGTGGTAAAACCTCTAGTGAGCAACTAGCTGGCATATGCAAGCACATAGTGCCTCAACTTTACCAATCCAGTTCTATGAATCAAATTCTTCCATAATTCACACACAAACACATACACACACCCATTAATGTTTCCTTCCTGTCTGTCTCTCTCCTGTCGTGTCCTGTCCTCCTCGGCTCTCCAGTGGTTGCCGCTCTCTCTCTCCCCTTCTCCTCTTTCTGTGAGGAAAAGGATGCAAACATTATAGGTCAACTTGTCAAAAACCTGGAAAAATCTTAACTCAAGTTTCTTCCCCAAATGTTTTCTTTTACTCTTCTTTCTAATTTTTCTACTTTATACTAAAAGATTCTGCACTTATGTATTTAGCACTTTATTATTCAAGGCCACTAGGCACTTTGTTTGATGATTGAATGGTAGTAGACACATTACAAGATGCTGTAAGTATTCTGGTATAATATTGGTTGCTTACAAATTACAATTGCTGATGCATGACCTGTCCAAATATTGACAAATGTACTTCATGTAAGTCTCTTGTAAGTGTCTGCCAAATGCCCTAAATGTAAATGTAAATATCAAATGTAAAAGACAGCAGCTTGTTTTTCTGTTTTTTGTTAATACTATATTTCATTTAACTTAAAAACTTTATGACAGCCACATCCCGCTTGAGCACCTCCCGCCAATACTGTTTCTCTCCATCTAGCTGCTGCACTAGTTTAGCGTTCACAGTCCCGCTCCCAGTGGCAGATGAGTGCCGAAGCAATGCTAACAAACAATTACAATGCTCTGTTCTTTTCTCATGCTCACGCACACGTTTGGGGTGTTTCCAGTCAGAAAAAAAAACACTAACAAATGTATTTTTCTTGGTAGAAAAAAGCATACAGGCAAAGCAAAAATATTACCTGTAGATGGTGAATAGGCGATCCAGTTTCTGGAAATGTTTTCCCTATATGGCAGTTGACAGCACAGCTGAACATTAGTAAGGGAGCGCACCTTACCACCCAAACCCCCATCACAAGTTGAGGCTAGATATTTGCTCTTTCTATTATGAAAGGCAGCAGGTCCACGACCGATAACAGCACGTGCATCCTCGTCGATTGACCCCCACAATGTCGGGTCAGACACCTGTTTAAACCACTGCTCGCTGCTGCCGCTACCGGTACAGCTAGGAAGTTGTGCTGCGCTGCTAACACTAGCCTCCTCGGGTCCCTGGTTAGCTTGCTCTTCATGATCTACCACACATTCCTCACCCCGATTCTCCTACTGGGCTTGGCTACTTTTTAAGAATGTTTTGATAGATGGAGGCTGTCTTAATAAAGACACCTCCCTCTCCTTTTCACTTTTTTGTTTGCGTTTAGTAGAACCGCATCTCTCACTCATTTTCTTGACAACGACAGTTCCCACAGTCCCCTTGATTCAGCGCGGGGTATTTGAAGGCTCTGCAGGGGCGGGTTGTTACGTCAGTGCTTTCCACACCTGCAATAATTGTATTTAAATGAATACAAATATCAGAATGCCTTTTCTCTGGTTATACATGGTGTCATTATCTGAAATAAAAAATGTTTTTCCTTTGTTTGGGCCCCAAGTGCGCATGGGCCCCTGGGCCCGTGCCCATAATGCCCATTGGGTAATCCGGGCATGAGCACAAGTCATGCAGAATGCAATCCTGTCACGTTGACTGTAGTATTCCACATGATTTCAATGCATGTATTCCTACATATTATATTATATATGTTCGCAAATATGTGATTTGAAACCAAATGTTGGCGACTGTCATATATTGTCCATAGATTGAAGGGTAAGGACACCAATGTGTACTTTGATGTGTAATCTGCCATCTGTTTCTCTGCTGCAGGAGCACATGGTACGAGAGGAGCCCAAGGCTCTCACTCCTAAACAGTGTGCTGTCATAGAGCTGGCATTGGACACCATTAAGGTATAGTATTCCTACTGT
Organism: Umbra pygmaea; assembly: GCA_016801145.1. Lineage (NCBI taxonomy): Eukaryota > Metazoa > Chordata > Actinopteri > Esociformes > Umbridae > Umbra > Umbra pygmaea. Next base: position 18,326 of record JACXGM010013274.1, on the reverse strand, counting down.
ACACGTAGTACTGGAGTGTGGGTGGCATATCTAACCTTTTAATTGGCCTTCTTTCCTGTAGCAATACTTCCATGCGGGCGGTGTGGGTCTGAAGAAGACATTCCTGGAGAAGAGTCCAGACCTGAAGTCTCTTCACTATGCCCTGTCGCTCTACACACAGCACACTGACAAACTCATCAGGAAGTTTGTCCTCTCCCAAAATGCTCAAAGTACGCTGCACCATCTGTCTACTTGCGTTATTGTCTGTCTGCTGTCTGTTGTCTGGACAAATGGCTCTCTCAGTCTGGCTCTATGATTGAAACCTGTCCTTGTGAGGTTTGGTTAGATGATGCGTGAGAGCTGCTACTAACTCCTGTCCTCTGTGCCCATTAGTCCATGGAGGAAAGGGGGTCAGATATACCCTCAACGAAGACACATTACCAGAGAAGGGTAAGTACATTTGTTAGCCACCTTTACGTTCCCATCAACATCCTCCTTTCTCCATCTCCTCTCCCTCCATATTCATTCTACTGTAAGTAAATAATGGGTTCCAGAAGAATTGCTTTAACTAGTTGACTGCAGTCTGCTAGATGCCTGAACTTTAGCCTGGCACTAAACATAGATTAACGCAGCCAAGCCAGGCTCTCCTCATTACCATGAAGTATGTGTGGCTGTCTGTGTGTGTTTGTTAAGATCACACCCATGCACACACAAACACACGCACAAACGCAGGATGCATCACCTAGACCAGTGATTCTCAAACCTCTCCTGGGGGACCCCCAGCCGTCTCATAGTTTTGTTGTAACCCTGATGCATGCAGGTAAGGGCTTAATATTTAGTCAACAATTTGATTCTGGTGTGCTAGCTCTGGGATACATCTAATATATGGCACGGCTGGAGGGCCCCAGGAGAGGTTTGAGAACCACAGATCTAGACAGATGAATCAGCCTTTCCTTATGGGTTCTTAAACGTTGCCTGTTATCATCTGAAACACTGAGGGGTTACTATGTGTTCTGACCAGCAGTTGTGTGTTCTCAAAGCTGTGTTTGATGTCATGGTTAACCCTTGACCTTTAGGGTCAGGAGTGGAGGAGCCAATTGGAGAGGTGGTCATGCACGTAGAGATCTTCACCCACCCCAACACTGGAGAACACAAGATCACCGTGAGAGGTGAGTGAGGGGATGGTAATGATAAAGCCAGGCTAATAGCTGGAGCACCACTGAACAGAAAAGTTTAGTTTGACCCGCTTTCTTCTCTCCCAGTGGTTGCTGCTAATGACATTAAATGGCTGACCCAGGGGATATTCAGACCCTTCGTGGAGGTGTATCTCATTGGTCCCAACCTCAGTGACAAGAAGAGGAAGTACGCCACCAAGTCCAAGAACAACAGCTGGTCGCCCAAATTCAACGAGACCTTCCAGTAGTGAGTACATATACTTTTGATCAATTTTGTCATCATTTAGAAAGTGAAGGTGATTGAAAACCAATTGATTTGCAGGAAACCCCTGTGGTTGAATATTACTAGGGAGGGAAGAAGTTAGGGTTAACTGTCCTGCTCACAAATAGAATGATAGAGCATTGACTTTGGCAGTTCAGGGATTACAACTAGGGACCTTTCAGACAACAGTCAAATACCCTAACCACTAGGCCACATTACTGCCACTGGCCTAGTGGTTATTTCCAGTATGTAAACATTAGGTTTAGGTTAAAACATACAGTTGGAGGTAGCGTGTCTGTCTGTGTGTTATGTGTTCCCTGTCCCACCCACCTCTCCCGTCCTCTCCACAGCACTCTGGGCAGTGAGCTGGGTCCAGAGAGCTATGAGCTGCAGGTGTGTGTGAAGGACTACTGCTTTGCCAGAGAGGACCGTACGGTGGGCATGGCCCTGATGCAGTTGAAGGACATGGCCTCTAGAGGCAGTGTGACGTGCTGGCTGCCACTGGGGAAGAGGGTTCACATGGATGAGACGGGCCTGACCGTACTAAGGATCCTGTCCCAGCGCAACAACGACGACGTGGCCAAGGAGTTTGTCAAGCTCAAGTCAGACCAGCGCTCTGCTGAGGAGGGTCGGGGGAGCTGAGGGAGAACAGCTCTACACACACGCACACACACACATTCACGGACAACACACAAACCACTCTACATACACACGTGCACAGAGCACAGGAGACAATGGGTGAATCAACACAACACCTGTACCTCTTTATCATACAAACAGAATGACTTCTGATCACACTAACAATGACGCGTATCAGAGCTGACCAATTCCTTCGGCCATAGATTTCGAACAGCTATCGATCAATCAATTTATTAATCAATTTCTGCTGTTCTTTCATTCTCTTTTTCACTCTTGCGTAGGACTTTTTATACACATTAATTGCAAAAAATGTGCAATAGTGAAAACACATATAACCTAAAGTGTTACAGACTTTGCACTTTGACCTCTCTGCATGTTCAGGAGAGCAGTCGTCACCCGAATTCTTACTCCTGCATCTGTCTGTTGATGTATCAGACTATATCTGTCTGTCTGATTGTGTGTCTGTCTGTTGGTGTATGAGACTATATCTGTCTGTTCCTGTTGTGCTGAGTCTTTCTGCCGTGTGATGTGATCCAGTTGAAAGTTGCCCTCAGGCACAGATCTACGATCAGTTTCAACTCCTTGTCCTTGTGTCTGCATGTGAGGGAGGGAGAAAAGTAACACTGATCTTAGATCAGCACCTGGGTGGTGGCTTTTTCGCCCTACTTGGTGTGATGTTCTCCCTGCATGTTCAACCCAGTTCTCAGAACACTGTGACTAATTGGCTGTTACTGCAGCAACAGATGTACAGACCACCACATATTGACCCACGACACCTCCTACATTGACGTACAGTACATATCTTCTGGTACATCACGGATTAATATAATACTGAGCTTCACACAGTACATTTCTAGTTTAGTCTTGGAAAACAAATATTACTGTCTAGTGAGAAACACAATTAGATATGAAACGTGTTTTTGTTTGATCGTAAGAATACGCCAGTCTTTGATTGGTTGGAATAATTTGCCTGAGGTATGGATCAGAGCTGTTGGCTGCACCCTATATGGCCATATTGTACAGAGACAAACATTATGGAGATGAACATACATCTACCTATCATAGCCATGTTTTTTATTTCACGTTACTATGAATAAGTACTAATAGCCAAAAAATAGCAGTGTCACTCCCTCACAAACCCCTTTGTTCCACTGAAAGTGCACAAATATTGCAAAAGGGCTACAGGACAAACTGACACCGCAAGGACCCACTGCACACTCAGTCCAACTGTTTGCATCTGGGAACATTTAACACATGTTTTTTATGTTGTGGCCCATACGATTACTGACCCATTGGCCATACAAGAAAGCAAATGCACAGGCTTTTTGATGGCCTGCACAATCGTTTTGTGTTTTAAGGCAATACCTATTTGTCTGTTTGGTCAATTTGTCCGCCGTATTTTTCTGTCAAAAGCTGTCAGCTCAATTTGGATTATTTGTGTTACTTGTTTTCTGTCCTACCTGAATTGTACAGTTAGAGTAAACGTGTTTAACGTTGTCTAAAGCAATATAATCCCAATTTAATCACCAGAAATCTGTGGGAAACACAGGAATTCCAACTGCAATACCCAGTTCCCAGGAGCAGGATTTAAAATCCCAACTTTTCATTGTGTCACTGGATGTTGTAATGCACTCATTTCAATCCACTCATAGGAAATGTGTTATTCTTGGAATATTTGGGGAATACTGGACATTTGAGCAGGAAACCAATGTGGCTTACATTATGACCCACCTATCTGCTGTCCAGCCAGCTCATGGTCAGACTTCCAGAGGGTGAGGTTTTGGAAATGGACCTTCTAGTGTTTTTCAAAGACTCATGATGGCCGGTAGAAGTGTCAGTGCCCAAGCCAATATAGATGACGATTTAGTGGTTAGTAATCAACTAACAACTCACCATGATACAGTCTATTTTATTCACTGGACAGAAAACACATGTTACTCACAGACCTGTGTGTCTGAGTGTGAACACTTTTCCATTTACAATGCCAAATAATAATGTCTATTAACGCAAAACACTTTCTTATGTTTCTGCTTGTAGTAAATGAGTTTTACCCAACTCTAGAGCTTCTGCTGCTATTTTCACTGCTAGAGCAACATGGCCTTTGGTGTTTTGCTGAGGGAAGCGAATACATTAGTCTTCTGTTTTTATCCTTTGCTTTTGACATTCTTTTGAACCGAATGCTTCATTTCATATAAAAGGTTCCTGATAGCGGATTGAGACATTGGTGTCACTGATAGTGAGAATGTATCATTTAACTACAATAACCTGTCTCTTACAGAAAGCCACAAAGACTGCACACACATTCATTCATGTGTATGTGTGTGTGTGTATATATATATATATATATATATATATATATATATATATATATATATATATATATATAAAACACAGGTGTACGCTCAAGCACAAAAGGGCACACGTGAGATGACACATGCATGCAGGCACGCCAACACATCTCCATGGAGACCAGTTGATGCCCACTCTGTGAACAAAACGTGCATGAGAGGAGAATGACTTTAACGTGCCAGCACGTGTCTCTGATGTTACCACTAATGGGATTAATAATTAGCCCTTTTTTCTTGGTTTAATTTTATTTGAATACCTATGTAGTGATAATGAAATTTTATTTTTCAAAAGGCTTGTGAATACATCAAATATTTAACAAATATGAATGTACACAAATTGGCATGAGATAATTATTTTCTACTGAGGATGTTTCTGTTTTTTTTCTTCTTATCATTACGATTGATTGTTCTTTATCAATGATTAAGGAGGTTGGAATGCATCCTGGATGTAATCTGCTTTCTATTAAACTGACATTTGTGTCACAAAATACCTGTATTTTGTTTATATATTTTGTAAAATGCACGAGCCTCTCCATGATTACAAGTACACAAGATATACAGTATTTTCTACTGACAGTTAAAAATGTTCTACTGTGTCTACATCAGAGGCGTAGACAGACATTTGTTGGTGGGTGTGTCTGCAGAAATGTGGATAATATAAGCTTTCAAACCATATAAATAATCATAAAGAGCTAAACATATTCTACTACTAAAACTTACTATTGCACACAAACTATTTAACACCTACATTTGCTGACCTACCAGTAATTTATTAAAATAAATGTATTGCTTTTAGATATCACACAGCTCACATACACCATTCATTCTGGTGTACTGAGACTTTTTCTGCCAGTGCGACTACGTAAACAAATTTTTTATTTGGCAGGCACTGAATATTTTGTTTAAATCTATTCTCTGATGTATTTTGTTGGGTTTCCCATTTAAATATCATGGTTTGCTATTCTTTCAAGTCTCTACAGAACACAGGCATATATTCCATATAACTTTCTTTACTCCAATTCAACAGGCTATATTCCCTTCAAAATGGGAGTTGATGTACTGTACATTTATCAGCAATAGAAATTTAAAAATGACTTAACTTTGAATCGCCTGCATTTAGCATGTGTTTTCATTAGGCCTGTGAGTGACATGTGAGTTTAAATATAGTTGGTAGGATTTATTATAAAAAGAGTTAAATAATTCACATTCTCATAATAGTTTTTGTTGCCTTTATCAGTCTAACACCTTCTAACCATTCAGTTAAAAAAAAAGGAAACTGTATACTCCGAAGATATAATGAACAATTCCTTTTTGAATCATGTCCTATATATATATATATATATATATATATATATATATATATATATATATATATATATATATATATATATACACACACTCACCTAAAGGATTATTAGGAACACCATACTAATACTGTGTTTGACCCCCTTTCGGATTCAGAACTGCCTTAATTCTATGTGGCATTGATTCTTTAGAAATGTTGGCCCATATTGATAGGATAGCATCTTGCAGTTGATGGAGATTTGTGGGATGCACATCCAGGGCATGAAGCTCCCTTTCTACCACATCTCAAAGATGCTCTATTGGGTTGAGATCTGGTGACTGTGGGGGCCATTTTAGTACAGTGAACTCATTGTCATGTTCAAGAAACCAATTCAACATGAATCGAGCTTTATGACATGGTGCATTATCCTGCTGGAAGTAGCCGTCAGAGGATGGGTACATGGTGGCCATTAAGGGATGGACATGGTCAGAAACAATGCTCAGGTAGGCCGTGGCATTTAAATGATGCCCAATTGGCACTAAGGTGCCTAAAATGTGCCAAGAAAACATCCCCCAAACCATTACACCACCACCAGCCTGCACAGTGGTAACAAGGCATAATGGATCCATGTACTCATTCTGTTTACGCCAAATTCTGACTCTACCATCTGAATGTCTCAAAAGCAATCAAGACTCATCAGACCAGGCAACATTTTTCCAGTCTTCGACTGTCCAATTTTGGTGAGCTCTTGCAAATTGTAGCCTCTTTTTCCTATTTGTAGTGGAGATGAGTGGTACCTGGTGGGGTCTTCTGCTGTTGTAGCCCATCCCCCTCAAGGTTGTGCATGTTGTGGCTTCACAAATGCTTTGCTGCATACCTTGGTTGTAACGAGTGGTTATTTCAGTCAAAGTTGCTCTTCTATCAGCTTGAAGCAGTCAGCCCATTCTCCTCTGACCTCTAGAATCAACAAGGCATTTTTGCCCACAAGACTGCCGCATACTGGATGTTTTTCCCTTTTCACACCATTCTTTGTAAACCCTAGAAATGGTTGTGCGTGAAAATTCCAGTAACTGATCAGATTGTGAAATACTCAGACCGGCCCGTCTGGCACCAGCAACCATGCCACGCTCAAAATTGCTTAAATCACCTTTCTTTCCTATTCTGACATTCAGTTTGGAGTTCACACCCCAGGACCACACCCCTAAATGCATTAAAGCAACTGCCATGTGATATATATATATACATACACACACGACTTGTCTACATGTCTCCACATGTTAATTTGTTTATCACAGATAGAATTTACATTTTTATACACAGTAATTAAAAGGCCTATTAATCAGCTACGGAGTGCAAAATCATTTTAGGAAGGACCCAAAAGTTTAATGACATTACGTTCTACTCTGTGGCTACTCTTCACATTGTGTAATTCTAATACAGATTATGTGAGCTGAGCGCAGCGGGCAGAAATCCACTCGTTCCGAGCAGTTCTTACACACTTTTACAGGTGTCCAACCTGTCTTTTTCTCACTGCAAAACTTTTTCAAATCTAACAGATTGCTCCATTCATTGTTCTGTTTAAAAGCATAACTTATATTACTACCATTAAGTTTTTTAAATTAAGCTATCCAGGCTTTGTGTAATAGATGCAACTGACAATATTATGAAGCACACATAGCTACAATTTAGCAACAGATTTATCAAATCTAAAAAATAAATTTAAAAAATACAATACATTTTGTGAGTGTATGATGTCTCAGCCAGGCAGGTCAATGATGATGCTAGCTTGCTTGTACAACTAGCCTAGCTAAACTAGAAAATGTGTTTTAATTGCGTTAATTTCGGGATAAATATAATCAAAATCAAATTAATTAATGAACTAACAAACAAACCAATCCTCATGAGTGAAAATGAGAAAAAGAAAATACAAACCTGGGCCCTTATTCATAAAGATTCTAAGAATCCTCTTAGAAAACTCCTAATTTAGCTTAAAAACTTTTACTTTTATACTACCACGGACACTTCTAAATCCGTGACAGTTTCACGGAATACTTAAAATCGCTCAGTTTTTTTCCTTCTTGGACAACCAACCAATCATAGTCTTCAAAAGATTGTGTCATACATAGCAACGGGGTCAGCCCCGCCTCCTCACTAAGATAAGAGTTTTTGTCTTTTCCTTGCTCAGAGTTGCTCTTAGATGGGTCTGGAATCGATCTTAAGCTAAGACTCCTAGTTTTTAAGAGAAATTAGGAGTTTTCTAAGAGGATTCTTAGAATCTTTATGAATACGGGCCCAGGTCTACATTCGGTATACCTGAAAGGAAGAACTTTGGATTTCAACAGCATTTGCACCATCGTTATTAGCCTTTGGCCCATGACAATCTAGTGCCATCATGTGGGGAGAATGAGAAATAATAGGTCACTCACCAATATCAATTAGATTAGAATTTCAATTAGAAGTTGAATGAAAGGAAGTGTAAAATCATACTGCGCTTTCTTTTTTTAACTAGCCCCTATAATTAATCAGTATTTAAATGTTTTATAATAAGGCAAATTGTCAGTCTAAAAAGACTGACAATTTGAGCCATTGGAAAGATTTTTACTCAGGAACAGCAGGAAAAAACAAATTTCAGTATTATAAACTGTATTAGATAAATTTTTTAGTTGAAATGTCAAAATAAGTTTTTAATTAGTATGTTCACGCATTTAGATTTGGCGTCTTCCTGATAATTTGCTCGTGTAGCCTATATTTTGATCCAGTCATTTTTAGTCTATGATTATTTTGAAGGGAAAAATATATTTTAATTATGATGTCAAAAATTACTAACGTTCGCTGTCCAGTACCCTCATTAATAGTCACAGCGCAAATGAGCCTGGAACATACAAAATGCCTTTACTCGTCTGGTTAGTTACACCAGTGGAATGATAGGCTGTAAATATTTTTAATTTATTGTCAAGCTAGCTAGTTGTTTATTTCCTAGGACTACATACGGTAGTAAATACATGTATTCTGCGTTTCCCCTTGTAGTCGCTAGGGGGTAAACTTACCAATGGAAAAGCAAAATGTCATGCCTGTAATAGACCCTTTTGTGTTTACAAACATTGCTTTGAAAAGGCCAAGAGCCCGCATCAGTTGTAGAAAACTAATATCCCCATTCACCCCCAGCAAACATACCGTACTTTTAAGCCATTATTATATGTTAATAACACGTGTATTTAAAAATATCAGTATGATTCGTGAAAACATGTTAATGTCGTCGCCAAAAATTCACTGCATTAGAGATAAAAATGATATTTCTAAATTTGAATCAACAAAAACAACCAAATATACTAAGATGTATGTTGTTTCATTGCTGGCCAGCTTTAATTAAGAATACAGAATATCACGATTATTAATTTCTTTACACTGTGTGCCATGTCCGGGGTCCTTTCTTTTGCAACTAGATGGGCACAGTTTTTATACTACTATAAAATCCAGCAATATTTTGACCTTCCCCATATTCTAAAGTTTAGGAGAAAAAAAACACAACACAATAGGTTTATTATTTTACAGTAAAAAATGAAACCAAAAACAAGTTTTTATTAAAGAAGCATAAAAAATAAAACTCTTGATACATTTCTCATAATCGTCAAGTCAGCTCAAATCATACGCATATACAATTGTTCTGGCTCACGGTTAAAAGGTCCATAAACTTTCAAATAAAATATATTTCAATTTTAAAATTTCTTCAATAATTTTTTCTCATTTTGTTATAAATTGCCTATATGTTGTACAGAGGAAATAAAGAAAAGAAAAATAAAAATAATTTTGAATTAATAAAAAGGGTCACATTATTGTCTGGGATATTTATGTAAGCAAATAAATTGTAAAAATAAAATGTGTAGAAATTTTTTTTATCTTAAAAATTATTTGCTAATGCCTGATGGCTTGAAGACATGCAGATGGTTAACTTACAAATAATGATACATGTTTTTAAAAACTACACTTAACTTCATTACTTAAGTTGGGTAACTTTTTGAAAACGAGATCCTATTGATTGTATTCAGGGTATATACATACAAATCAGGCCTGAAACCTTGTTTGCTGACATAACATTTTGGTTCTGCGTACAAAAACAATTAAAGCAAAAAAGGAAGACGGGGTTCCAAGGGGACCAATTTTCCATAATGGACATGTTCCCCCAGGCTCCGCCTCCTTCACAAAAATGTCTTAAGAGCCTCTATAAACCCTGTTTTCAAACCTTAAGGGGAAAGGGCAAGGGGGAGGGGGTTAAGGTCAGCAACAAATGTAAAAAAAAATAAAAAATTCAGCAGTCAATGAGAAAATTCCGTACCGTTGAACTGTTAATGCTACTGTACATGACCAGAACACTGGCCGTCTCTTGGTGAACATATGGAAAAGATTCTACACCAGAACCACCTGGAAAATTCAATTCCTGAAATGTTTGAAATGACTGACAGGTCATGGGCAGTTCTGGTAACATGCCTTTAAGACTAAGATCAACCCACCACAGTTTCTGTTAAGGACATGGTCAAATCCCTCCATGCACGAGACCAGATGAAACACCCAGCAGACCGCTGCCAGTTTCAACAGTTGGCTCTCCTGTTGGTGGGGTACGGGGCTGGGTTACCGGTTATAAAGTTCACTCCTACTGAAAAAGGAGTGGGAGAGAATGGGGCAGTGCCCTGTGCAGCCCACATGGTCATTCCTTTTTCCTAATAACAGTATGTATGTCAGTAAGGAGTTGCACCAAAGCACCATCAGTCTTCAGTGAATTGTGACTGGGCCAATCAGCTACTAGCTCCACTGCACATCAGTGGGCATGGCAGTGGGCCTTTCAAGTTTGTACCGAAACTATGGGGCTTCATTTATTGGACTACATCTTAAAACGTGAAGTTCCTGTCACCTTCACTTGACTAGCCACTTTACAGTTAAGCATCATATAGACCCAAAAGTGGTTTGTTGACAAGAAACCCTGGCTTGAGCCTCAAGCACACAAACTGTACTCGAGCTCTGTGTCGCTTCAACGTGTTTGTTACCTCTTTTAAAACGCATCCTCCCTCCTCACCGGGAGAAATCCGAGGCGACATCATCAATGAGCAACGCGACAGATCTGTCGGTATGTCAAGCTTTAGCGTGGAAGGGAGGCTGCTTGTGAAATAAAGTATTCAAACAAGAGCGTTCTGTTACTCTAATGACAGGTGATGGACTTGAATCAGGACTTCAGGTTGTAGAGAAAACAACAAGCAATGTTCTAGAGCTGTTGGGATTTGAACAGAGTGTCTGGAAGCCCTGGATGAACAAGCTACTAGCTGCCATGTTGGATTGAAGTTGATTATTCTCACTGTTGTCACAGGGGAGAACACCTGAAAATGTAGTGAGTGTGCAGTCATAGGAAGCCCTCTTTTTTTAACTATTTATTTTGATTTTGTTTGTCATGGCTTTTCTCATTTTATGAGTAGTTCCGCATGTACGTTCAAAGGGCTACAAACAAAAAGCGTGTAGTGTCACTAAAACTATCAGGTCTACGACATACTTAAAAGCCAAGGGGCGGGTGAACATACAAGAAAATACATATACAAAATACATCTCCCAGGATGACTCTGTCACATGGGCCGAGTGGTCCAGATTAAAAGAGGAGACAAAGAGCTTTGCTGGGGGGGTTGATGTGGGGGCGCGGAAGACCAAAAATCACTCAACTGAAGCCCCAATATAGGATGGGGGTGGAGCCTAATAACATTTATGTCACTCAAGGTTTGCAGTGCAATGAGACGGCTCATTCTGGCACCCCTATAGTGAGGGGCTGGCCACCTCCTCTTAACTAAGACCCCTATTGGATGAGACAACCCTCTAAGTGACATCACAAAGACCCATCTTATCCTGTCTGACTGTTTGAGGTTCAGAGAGTGGAGAGGATAAGGAGGTTTAGAGGCAACCCCGGCAATATATGCTACAGTAAAAAAACGAAGACCCATTTCAAAAATAAATGAGCTCTCCGAAGCAAACTGTAACAGAACCAGGAGGTGAGTGGGTTGTGATGTGAGGTGTTGGGGCTCCAGGCGGCGTAGAAAGAGGAACTGGGCCAGAACCAAGCGCTTTGTCTCAGTGACACATTCGGGTGCCAACTGAGACTTTCACATGGAATTAAACAGTAACTTTCAATACACGGCTCAGCTTCTAACCAGAAACGAGAGACCAAGCCCAACTCTGGACAGACACCATGGAAGAAGCAATACATGGATAGAGAGAAAAGGGCTAGGACTTAGACAGAACCAGTGGGACTGAGAAACTGAACTCAGGCATCAGTTCTGATATTCCTTAAATAACTAAACACTATTCTATTATTCCTATACTGTCGTTAAAACCACGACATTGGTTATTACTTTTTGAGCGGTATAAATATCTTAAGTGTTTCAGTTTTGATTCATAACATCTACGAGGTCTCCCCAGGCTTGTTTTGGTGTGATATGTGTCCGTTTCTGTGCCAGTTTCAAAGTCAGTTCCAGGCTCAATACCACAATATGAAAGCCTTTCGTTTACATCACTATACTAGAGGAAGAGAAACGGGATCTGGACTTTTTTCCAGGAGCATCTTGAAGCTTGTGCTAATGTGCAGATCAAATTCAATGGCACGAGCCACCAGACAAAATACAATGGTAGGATTGTTCATTTGTACAACATCTGCCCTAAATTGTATTCACTGTAGTTAATTTAAAAAAAACACTGTAGGCTACTTTGAAACAACACCTACCTGAACATATAAATGCATTTACATATGGATTTAGGTCCAGGAAGAATGATGCTATGTGGATGTTACGCAACAACCTAAATAGCAACATTAATGGGGTCATTGTGATCTGCATTGTGGTCTTAGGAGTATCTTATAGCAGAGATTGTGCATATAGAAAAAAACTACATAACGTGATCCGCACATGTGCATAAGCTTCGAAGAACTCTGGGTCTAGAGACCCCGAAATATTCAGTTAAGAAGTCCCAGCCAGAGAAAAGACAGGACAGAAGCCAGAAGAGCAGAAGAGCTCGTTTGCATCCTGCTGAAAAACATGGAAAAGAAAACAAGAGTAGAAAAGTGCAGGCCTGGGCAGCGCCTTCTAAAAATATCTGAAGTACAAAAGTGTCAAAAGAAAAGGCAGATATATCTGAAGATGCAAGAAAATAAAATCTAGACAGACTGGCTGGCATTCAATAGGCTGAACTGGCTGGCATCCAATAGGCTGAGCTGGGTCAGACCTGAAGGCTGATCCAGGTCAAAACCGAGGCCCGAACAACGATAAGACACTGGGTTCCTTCCCTACTAATCTACCAGGATACCTCTTGATCCCAACGCAACTGCGTACGCAGTCTGCAGGACCAAATAAAAATAAGTACGGAAATAATAGTCATTATTATTAATAGTTATTATTTGTAATAGTTATTATCATTAATCAACATCCGTATAGTGTCATGTTTCTAATATTGTAATGGTTACGGCCCACCCTGTAGTGAGAAGCTAGGTGGTGTCCATGCCCCCCGCCGCAGTTAAAGCTCCACTGACATTAAAGTTGTTTCTTTAAGACCACACCCCCCTCTGCCCCCCTGGTCTCTGGCCCGGGGGGATGCATTAGGAGAAGATGCGGATGCACTGTGTGGCCGTGGTGTGGCAGACTGGGCATTCGGGATCGGTGGACTGGCAGATCTGTCCGGCACAGTCCATGCAGAACAGGTTGTGACCGCAGGGCACCAGGGCGGCCGTCACCTCGCTCTCAAAGCAAACGAAACAGTCCCTGCTCATGCCCCCCGGCCCAACGCCCACAAGACCCCCAGCCCCCGCCTTCAGCCGGCCCAGCATGCCAGAGCCCAGACCCACACCACTGCTGCCACCCTCCGAGTCAGTGGGCGAGCCCCCGGGCAGGGAGGAGGCGGAGCAAGAAGAGTAGCCAGTGGACGAGCCCCCAGAGCTGGAACTAGAGGCCCCGGAGAAGGACCCTGCACCAGCCCCGCCTGATTGGAGCCAGGAGAGGGCGCTGAGGGGGTCGCTCTGGGCCCGGCGGGCCATCGGATGATCCAGGGGTCCCGGGACAGCATCGGAGGGAAGCGTGGGGGACATGCGGGGAGTGAGAATGCCGCCACTTAGCCCGCTACTGTTCCGGCGGAGCGGCTGCTGCTGGGACGAGCCTGGGGGCTTCCCTGCTCCATTGACGAAAGGGGCCCAGATATTGGCGGCGCTGAAGCCCAGCTCCTCAGACGGGAGGCCGGGAGTTGAGTCGCCGCCGAAGGTGAAGCCACCTCCGCCGCCGGCACTGCTGGAGCCTGTGCTAAAGGGGCTAGTTGGGCTGCCTCCCTCCGTGGCCCTCCTGGGGGCGCAGTAGCTCTCAGACCCCACTCCTCCATTGTGCTGTTGATAGGAGGCCGAAGAGGCCAGCTTCCTCCCAGACGAGTGGTGCATGGCCAGGGGGAGTGGGGGTGGAGGCGGCGGGGGAGGGGGTGGGGGTGCAGGGTGGTGGTTGTTGGCTCGAGACCAGAGAGCGGCGCCCAGGCCCCCGGCCAGAGAGCCAAGGCCCTCCAGGCTGACATCGGTCCCGTTGGTGTGGAAGTCATTATCTCCCTGGAGGTCCACGAAGGCCCCAGTACGCAGGGTGATGTGTGTCTCGATTTCCTCCCGTGCTCGGTCCACGTTCTCGGGCATGCCGGTCACCTCAAAAACAGGGTCCTTCTCTCGGCTTGGCGTCACGATGTAGGTGTGAGTCTGCTGCTGGATGCGCTTTATGGTGGCCCCCTTGGGCCCCACCACCAGCCCCACTACGCGGTACGGCACCCGCACCTGGAGAGGAAACACATAACAGTGAATGTTTACGGACCACCTCACCTGGCCAGATTGAACTGTGACAGCGTGACAAATCAAACACCACAAACTACGCTGTTTATTGGCACAGCACCTGCACCTAACATTTCAGGAACAGCCTACTCTTTCTATTCTAGCAGCCTACTCTTTCCATTCTAAACCAGAAGCCTACCAGGTCCTCTATAAAAATAGTTCTTCAAAGCTGAATGCATTTTCCCAGCTGATCATCTGGGCCCACATGCGTCAAACTGCTTCTGCTGGTTTCACATTTCTTATCGAGTCCGACATCTGAACCCAGAGGCCCGCCCCCCGGAACCCAGGCTTCCAAAGGGTCCCGGGGAGGAAACAAAGAGCAACAACAGTGTGTCAGCGGACTGGTAACCAACAAGACATTACTTAAATGTCATTAGCCCATAAAATAAAGTTAGACAACAGACTACCAATTAAAAAAATGTATCTTCTAGAATGGCTAGTTATCTGGCTAATTAAATATTAATCCATCTTAAGTGGAAATGCATGCGAGGAGAGCCGTGAAAAAAGCGCCCTAATGCACTTGGAAAAAGACTGCTTAGTCGCTTTTATTTAACCAGATAGCGACGCACTACAGAACAGTAAAGGAATTCAAAATAAACTGCATTTAAATGGAATGCAACCGCTGTGAATGACAGCAAACTACAGTGTTCTTGTGAGCTCAGTGTAAATAGAGGAACGCGTTGTGCAGACATATGTGCATCCAGAGGTGCTTGCCACTAGGTGCCATACCTGTATGGTGGTCTGTCCTGGCAGGTGTGGGGGTCCAGGGAGTGCTCCCCCTGCCCCAGGCCCCCCTGTACCAGCGGCCCCTGCCTTGCATCTGGAGGCCCGGATCATGGAGAAGTGCTCTGCAGCTGAAACGATCTCCCGCTTTGCCATCTCTACGTCCTCCCTGCGCCCTGTGACGATGAACACAGGCTCCTCTCCCCGAACCGGTGTCTTTATGTATGTGTTGGTTTTTGCACGTAGAGCCTTGATCTTACAGCCTGGGATAGAGGGATGAGAGGGAGAGTGATAGTAAATAACAAAAATGTTGCACAAATTATGTGTGGTGGTGGTGAGGATTGGATGTGTTCCATAAACAATACATAATCTAATTAAATACAATTTAAATCTGAAGAGAAAAAAAACACTACAATAATGATTTTAAAAATCTGGCTAGAGTGAATTCACCTGTTGTCAAAAAGACAGGTAAATTATAATTCCGTCATATGGAGGCTTGTATTTTGCTGACACTATAGAGTTTCTAATGCTAACCCAAGAATCGTTGCACTGTTCCTTTAAATACGGACGGTTCAGTCTCACCCACCAATGAGGTGCGGAGTGTGTGATGTCATTTTGGGAGGCAGAGAAAGCATGGCATTTTCAAACAAAGAGAACAATGCAATAACGTTGCTCCTGGGCGCGCGAAGCACAGACATTGAGTGTATGTAAACGAGTGGTTAATATTAAGCTAATATTAAGGGAAAATGTGTGTGGATTTGGGGACCGGTAGAGAGCGGTCGCCGGGCTGAATGCGGGGGAAAAAAACACCGCCCAGTCCCGTGCTCTGTGCGTCGGCCCTCCCAGCAGCCTCGAATTGGGACGGGGCAAAATTGCATGAAATTCCTAAAATGATACTCTCGACTACATGGACGTCATTTTAAAATGCACTAATATTGTTTACAGTAGTGACTTGATTCGTACATATAACTAAAACAATTGCATTATATGCGTTTCTTTTGTTTGGTGCAGACAACTAGACATGTCCAGACCCACGAAAATCTGCCGCTTTGTCTGACCCTATTCCACCCCTCCCCCTCCCTCCCTCCTACTCATGTGCCATACACACACAATCAAGAAAAACTACCTTATCTATTACTATTTTAGTGGCATGCAAATCAGTAAACCATAATTGATATAACGTTTCATATTGTCAAGCACGTAAACACCCTTACACATAAACACCAACCCGCAGTAAAAACAGAGTGCGCTGATAAACTTCTGAGACACATCAACACCCAAACAAAGAGAGGCCGTCTGGTGCATGGTCTATGCATTTATGAGGGGTCGATTCAGCTAGAATCTGAAATCTCAACATTATATAACTATAATCGTTTAGGAACTAGATAGCCACACATCCAAATCACACATGTAAACAAATGTGAATAAATACCGAATTCTTACCTTGTCTTCCCACTATTTCAGCAACGTGTTCGGAGCTGGGTACAGGTACGCATTCGGTCATGTTGACACTCCTCTTTCGATTACAGAGAACGGAGCTTTGTTCTCCGAGCATTGAGTGGGAGTGCGGGCCAGCCATGTGGTACCCGCCTGACCCATAGTACTCTGGAGACGGGGAGCAGGACGTTGGGGAGTCCCTTGAGCCTCCTTGGTGCTCGAGCATTTGCAGGTCGACATAACCGCCATTACAGTTCTCGGAGCCCGGTGCTTGGTTCCCGTCGAGAGGGTCAACAAGCCCTCCACCGGTGCCTACACAGTCCACCTTATCCAGAGCCATAAGTGACAGCTGGTCCAAGGCGAAACGGAGCGCGTGATGATCCTCGTCCCGGGACTCCTGGTCCGTCTCTCGGGGCAGGCTGACCCCGTTATGCTGGCTGCTCACTACCATGTCGTGATCCATAATCTCGGGGTGGAATAAAGGGCTAGGCATAGTCCCCGGGGATGAACATCAGATCTTGGGTCGCCTATGTGGGTGCAACGCGCTTTTTTCCCCTAATAGAAAAACACCAAACAA
Organism: Umbra pygmaea; assembly: GCA_016801145.1. Taxonomy (NCBI): domain Eukaryota; kingdom Metazoa; phylum Chordata; class Actinopteri; order Esociformes; family Umbridae; genus Umbra; species Umbra pygmaea. The sequence goes on along the minus strand of JACXGM010013274.1, from coordinate 1,029 downwards.
AGGGAGTTTCAGAAAAAAACAATTGGGCCATTGTTAAATCTTAGAAAATACATGAAATACACTAAAGTTATAACATATTTGATGCCTTATACTCTGTAGTTAGTTTCTTAATAGGTTGTTGCTCCATCTGGGCGCCGTCCCTTCTACCCTGCTTTGTCTGTTGTTGCCTTCTGTCTCAGTGTCTGGCACAAATAATCTGTGTGACTGGTTGGTTATATTGTTGAAATGTCTCATACACAGATTACTAATAGAATAAATATATATATATAATTTTATTATGTCTCATCAGTCGGCGTCATCCTGAAAAGGGAGCGTTACATTTGGGAAAGCGGTAATCTGTTGTTAGCTGTTAGCTAGCAAACTAGGTCCACAGTGGAGTCAGTCACGTTGTCGTCCCCTTTGTTTGGGAGCACCACATCTAGCTGGTTGGACAGCCGAGCATTATTTTGCCCGTGCCAAATACTTTTATTTTATATTGCATAAAAGATAATGAAGTCACTTTACCTTTTGGCAACCTCCCGATTGTATTGAGTTCCTCTCTTTTGATTCTTGAAGGAATGATGAGTGGCGACTAGTGGGCTAACGCTAGCTGGAACCAGAGCTAGCTCGCTAAATTGGGGGCGTTGGAGAAAATTTTTAAAAACGAACGAGCAGGGGCAGGGTGTTGATAAGATCAGCCGAGGTCGTTTAACGGCCCATCAAGTTCTGTATCGGTTTGTAGTCTTTGATAACATTTCCATGCAGATACCTCCCGAACTGCTTCTGGAGCTAACCTCTTTCTCCTAGCTGTTCCCTGGTCCGCCGCCTTTGTCTCGCCAGGCGCACGCCGCTCCATAGATATCTACATTAGATGTCGCTTTGGGCTTCTAAGCATACGTCAAAACCGCCGCCATTTTACAACGGGGTTCTGTAGGTTGCGCTTGTTATGACATGTACAGTAGCTAATTATTTCTGCTCGCCTGCATAACGCATGGATGATGCCGGACTTTTGTGCTGCTTACGGGTGTTCGAACGAAAGGAATGAAAAAA
>JACXGM010013273.1:0-14856 GCA_016801145.1 Umbra pygmaea | reverse complement strand
ATTAAAGAGTTTAATTTGATCATTTTCATGCACTTAATCAGAAGAGCTTTTTATGCACTTAATCACAAGAGATTTTACGACAGTTGTTCATTCCTGTTTCTGCCGTGTGCATGTGTTGCTAAACTTTGTGTATTGTTTTTGTTATCAAACAGAATGTTTTTCAAATGTAATCGTGTTGTCACATGACATACTGACAATATATTTAATCAAATTCTGTGTACAACATATTTGTTACTGTTTTTAATTAAAGGTTTTTTATTGAAAACAATCTTATTATTTCTTTACACACAATACAATTGCATTTTGTTACAATGAATTACATGAGTTCACAATGATTATTCCTATTTCTTAAAAGGAAATACTTAGAATTTTTTGGATATGTAATAGTTATTTAGAATGAATGTACACAGTGAATATGGCACTAAATGAAATAAAGAAAATGCATAATTATTTTCTGGTTTTATTTTTCTACATCCTTTTTGAAAAATAACTATATAGCCATATATTGAGATAGGGTCCTAAAAAAATTTATGGTTGTGTCCCCTAGTAGATGACGACATGTGTTTAATATGTTAGAGTGATAGAGTGAAGAACCAATGAGCTATAGCGTTATGTGTAAAAGTATATTTCCCCAGACAAAATGCAAGATGATGATGACATTTTCATCCGGGTCAGGAAACAGACTACAAATGTCTTTGTTCAAATACGTCTGGCATACTTTGGTCATTCATAACATCTCTGTTTCATAAGGATGACAATTGTCGACATACTACGGACATTACTGACACTTTTCACATGTGTCTTTTGTTCATAAGTTTGGCCCCAAGATTCATAAACAAAGGCTTTAGTTACCAAATCAACAACATCTTACGGAAAGCAGATGGTGGACGTTCTGCTTCGAAAAGCCAACAAAAAGATTACGGACCTTAAAGAGGACATTTGGCGGCTTTCTGACAAACTTAGGAAGAAGGAGTCTATATTAGCCAGCTATAAAGATGTAGCTATGGGGCAGTCTAAACAAATTGCTGACCTGAGTGTTGTCATCCAGGATCATGCTCTGCGGGAACCCTCCATTTGTCCCTGTCTCTCCTGCGCCACACCAGTCCTGGGCTGAGGTGTTAGTCCATGGTCGTGGAAGACACCCTGACAGGGCTGCCCCACTATCCAGCATTAATCTTTCAAATCGTTATGCAGTCCTGTCAGGTAACACCATGGTCCACACTGCTGGTCTCCAGGCGGCTCTGATTTGTCCTGCTATGGATACCTCTCTGATGATGGTACCAGGTGACACAGCTGCCGCTTTGACACCAGTGGCAAAAGATGTCCGGATGGTTTCCCAGCCAACGGTGGAGCTGCCTCATCGGCCTTTATCTTGTGCAGTTACCTCTTCTGCACAATGTAAGAAGAGGTTATTGAAAGACGCCGTGTCCAGACGTTCCGGAGTAATCTCAAGCTCTGTAATACCAGTGATTTCTACACACAGTGTAAATTTTGTTCCTGCATTATCTGGCCATCATCATCTCTCCCTGACTACTTAATTAGTTGGGGAATCCATAATTAGAAATGTTTGTTTCTATAACGCTATTACACATTGCCTTGCTGGTGCCACTGTTACAGTTATTCTTGATAAACTTCCAGGGCTGTTGCGTTCACTCCCGTCCTCTATCACTCGTGTGATTGTGCATGTGGGGAGTTATGATACCGCTCGACAGCAATCTGAATTAACCAAAAATGATTTTAACAGTCTTTTAAATTGTGAAATAGCTTTGGTAAGTCTGTTTTTATTTCTGGTCCGATCCAGTCTCTGTCTCGTGGAATAGGACGATTCAGTAGGATTCTCGGCCTCCACTCCTGGCAATTGTCCAACTTCAAAGCCCAGAATATGGGTTGTATTGACAATTTTAATTTGTTCTAGAACCGTTGATGGTATCCATCCAAATATGCAGGATAGCCGTATGCTAGCTGGGAATTTACTGTCTGTTGTACGGGCATTCCCATGTGACTGACTATTGACATCATGTGCCCTTTCATCTTCTTTGGAACCTCAGCCTATAGTGCCTCATTGGAGTGATTTTCCCCTTGCTAGCAATTTAATTTCTTTTTCACTACTCTTGACTTTGAAGGATACAGTAATGAATGATGTTCTTTAATGCAATATTGAACCTGTGCAATCCAGGTCTAGAGTGCAAAGAAAAAGTAAAACAAAAGGAATCTATGCAAGTAATCTTGTGTAAATTTCACTAAATGTTTTAAGCCAATATCCCAAATCCAATTGCAGCCCTGTTGATATGAGGTTCAGTCTACTCAACATTAGATCGTTAACGAATACATCTTTCATTATTAATGATTTTATTTTAGATCAAAAACTAGATAATTTGTTTTTAACTGAAACATGGTTGGATTCTACTGTTGCTTTTATCAAAGACACTCCTCCTAGTTATACTGCCACTCAATGAGAACAGGGAAGAAAGGAGGAGGCACAGCCTTGATTTTTGCAGGCACATTAAATGGCAGGGCTATTTCTGTTGGAGATTTCACTTCTTTTGAGCATCATGCAATACTATTCAAATATCAGCCCTCTTTGTTGGTTGTTACACTTTATAGACCACCTAGGACATGTTCATCCTTTTATACAGATTTCTCAGAATTTTTATCCATTATTCATACCACTTATGACAAAGTTGTTATCTTAGGTGATTTTAACTTGCATGTACATAACCCTGTTGATATTAAAGCAATGGCATTTTTAGATTTATTAAACTCAATGGAATTCACTCAGCATGTTAATAAGCCTATCCACAATCATGGCCATACACTGGACTTAGTGATTACACGAGGACAAAACATAGAACGTTCCTCCATTGTTGATGTAGAATTGTCTGACCATTGCTGTACATTTTTCAGTGCTCTGACTCGTAAATTCTTTGATATTCCAGAATGTTTTGTTAAAAACGTTATCTTTCAGATGTAGTAGTTGACAACTTTATAACTCATATTAATGAGATCCCTCTTCCCGTCCTCCCCTCTTCCTGTGATGATCTGGTTAACAATCTATTTAGCAAAATACATGCTACTAATGATTAAAAAGTGATTTCTAATCGGAAATGTCCTTGAAGAAATGAGGAAACAAATCAACTTGAGCGGAAATGCAGAAGGGCTGAAAGGGCGTAGAGGAAGTCTAAACTTCAAGTGCATCTTGAAATTTTAAAAGAGCACAATGATATCTATAAAAACACAATGAAAATTGCTAGAAAAAATAATTTCTCTAAATTGATTAATGGTAATTTAAATAATCAAAAAGCATATTAAACCACATTCTGAAAATGTGCCTCTTTTGCTATAACAATTTTGCATCCAACTGCCCAATTTACTTGCACCCTATTGGATCTGGTGAGTACAGTATTTGGTGTAAGGCCATTTAAAACATTACCAGGCAAATAGATCCTCATCGTTTCAATGTAATAAAATTCATTTTTATGGTGGAATATAAAGTTAGTATATATAATGTTAGCAAACAATTTATTGTAACAGCTGACTGACATTAGCCTGTAAATTTTCCCAGAAAATGATATTAACTTACCCATGGTCAAAAAAGTGTAGCGTTATTAGATGTCTTCCACTTGATGCAGGCCCTGAAGTACTTTTCCTCCGTACGAGAGATTGAAAGTCATATCTCATAGTATATACTGTTCCTCATTGAACAGTTCTGTTGGTTCTTTAATAAGAGGGTCTTGTGTTTAGTTTCTTTATCATGTTTTGCATCTGCCATGTGGGCTGGAGACTTAGTGGATGCGCAGTTACGACATGTCAGTAATGTTTGTAAAACAGATGCCCCAGTGTGAACAGAGACACAAAGTAACTAGTTGCTACCTCCAACAGAGGTGCTAAATGCTTTCGCGATCACATCGCAACGGATCGCTAAAATCTCTAGTGAGCCATGGCCTTAACACCCACCACCTCGACCCATATGTACTTGTGTGCTGGCCCTTACTACACACTTGATGCCTGTCTCACTGGTATCATCGCATCTATAAGTCACTCCTATGCAAAACCCCACTGTACCTTAATTCACTTCTCACCATTACCTAAACCACTCACAACCTGCGCTCAAGCAGTTACATCTCTCAAGCAGGTACAAGCCCAGACCTTGTTTGGCTGCAACTCTTCCAGTTCACAGCTGCTAACAACTGGAACGAACTACCAAAATCACTGAGAACACCATCTCCTTCACTGCTTTTAAGGTACAACTGTCAGAGCTACTGTCCGACCACTGTACATGCTGATTCTCCCCCCTCACTTGTACACTGCCTTTGCCCATTTGTACCCTATTGGCTTAGTTATGGCCATGGAATATATTCACACTTCTTTACACTGTTTGTTATTCATTGACTGTTATTTGCACTATTATAATTTGCGCTGTTACACTCAAGTGTTACATACTCCACTGTTACTGCCCAGCCACTGTTCATACCATTTGATCTTCCTCTCTAATTTACAGACCTATTTTGCACTAACTGTACATATGCTTGTCTTATACTCTGACTTTTAGTATTTGTATTTTTATTTCTTCATGTTTAACTCTATGTCAAATTGCACTAGTGTGCCTTATCTTGGATAGCCCAAAAAAGCTATGGAACCACTGACAAAATGTGTTAATAATGAGTTTTCAACATAGTACAGGATATATAGACTTTTTAAATGATTTTTGAATTTTCCGTACTGTCCCCACTTTTTCGGAATTGGGGTTGTACTTCTACAAGGAAATGTTTTTTCTCTGCATTTTGGTGTAATTGATTGTGTTGTCTACCTCCCCCTTGCTGTTCAATGTGTTAAATTGTAGGGCTTCTCAAGTCACCACTGGCAAGACCTAATTCCCAATGTTTTGAATTACCCAGAATTTCCACCAATTGCGGAATGGCTGCGGATCGGCTCCGCTGCTTGTCGGCTCCGCCATCATTCAATACCCACCAGGTCCGTATTTGTTGCGGAACGGCTGACAGTGACTGACATGAGGACACTTGGAAATTCATGTATGATCGCGCGATATAACAGCATATATACTGTGCTGAATTGTTGCTGAGCTCTCCGGCATCCGGCAGAAATAGAACCTCTGCGTATCTGCTCCGGAGGGCTGCGGCTCGCCGGAGCTGGGACGGAGTAGGAACGCAGCCATTCCGTAGTCAGTGAAAATACACATTGACTTTAATGGAAACCTATTGACTCTTCCACCGTTCCGGAGCGGATCCGCACCCGTTCCGCAGTTGGTGGAAATTGCCGGTTATCCTACTTCAAAAACATCTCTGTGGCAACACAAAAGCCTCACCAGCTCATCTCTCAGCCATTCCAGTGATGATGGTGTACAAGAAGAATTTGTCATTTAAATGTCGCTGGATGGATTGCTTTCATTTTACTTTGTTGACACTTTCCCACTCGTCAGTTTTCTATGTTATGTTTGAGTACATTTTTGTAATGACCTGTCAAAAGCCTCCCACTAATTGGCTGAAATAGCCTAAATGACATACACGGGCATGTGTCAGGGGGGATAAAAAAGGTGAGAAGGATACACCGAACCCCCGACCTTCTAGGGGCATGCTCCCTCAGAAGAAAATGTAGTACATTTTAAAGTTAAACGCACAAATTTGGTGCACTTTGAGAGAAAAATTAAGAGGCTAGATCAATGTAGAATCTTTGCTCTTGTAAACAATGGCATGTTCTTTTAACCATAAATCAATTTTTTGCATACATCATAAACAGTTAAACAAACGGGATTACCTGTGTTGAACTACTTTATTTTCAAAAGCATCTAAAGTTTTCATATTTCCAAATTATTATCCTGCTATTATAATCTTAGCTACTCTTTTTTTCTGCTCATGACATGACACGTCACTATATCAATGAGGACTGGCAGGTTAAATTGGCCATCCTACACACAGAGTAGCTAGAATGTCAGACCCATTTGAAAACCTCGCTGAGTATGATAGGAGACAGGCTCAGACACACACGCCACGTACCGCTGATATTACCAAGCACGGAACACCTTGCTGCGTGCCACCGGTAGTATTTTGCGGCTGTCCGCGGGCACTAAGTGTGAGAGTCTGAACTTCTAGATGGGTGAACTGTATGAGTTGCCTGCTTGCTGGTTAACAGCTAGTGATCAGTTAACGAGGGTTGGCTATCGGTCAGAAAAAGAAAAAAAAAACTCAGCATCCCTAAAGACGGCAACAATTTTCCAGACATATTTTTTGAGGTGGGAAAAGTTGTCTTATATTTGACCCAATACGGTATCAATACGGTATTATTACATTCAAATCAGTATTGTTCATAAATGAAAAATTAACATAGTTCAATGTTAGCTAACATTATTATAAAATTTTACTGTAACGTTATATCCCGTTACTTATGTATTACCTTAAGCTTGGTTTCCGAAGGGCCTTTCGTTCTGCAGTTCAGTAGTGTTCAACTTCAGTTCGGTTCAGTTGTTGACGGACTGCTCAATGTTACAGACTTTGTAAAAAAAAACTCTCCCCCTACTCTGCCTCTGATTGGCTGTGAGGTTTAGGCATTCGGAGTGACGATTGGTTCCAGAGCCAGTTGTAAAGTTGCGAAGCACGGGTAAAATGCTGTGGTGGCCACGGCCACGACACCCCCTCACCTCCCAAAATATTTTCTCATCGGATCTGCACGAATCACGTAGGTGATGGATTTTCCCTCCATTGTACCGAACTCGTACTGAACCGTGATGTCTGAACCGAGGTATGAACCCAACCGTGACTTCTGTGTACCGTTCCACCCCTAATTCAGGGGGTTGAATAATTTTAGAGAAGTCATTATCAGTTGCATTTTCAGTTAGATTTTGGTAAACCACTTCATGCATTCATTGTATTAAGCCATTTCATTTGCTTTTGTTAGATTTTTTTATTGCAAACAGCTGAAAGTCTGGACATTTTGAAAATAAACCTGATATGCAAGGGGGGTTGAATCATTTTGATTGCAACTGTAAAAAATAATTGATTTTAACAATCTGCATCGTCAGAAAAAAATTTGATAGTGTGCAAAATGTATCCCTCTCACCCACTTCACATCCTCCCTCTAACTAGCTATGCACTTAGTTTTTAGCTTTCTAAATTAATAGCTAGTATGCTGTTGTACATAAAATATAGATAAGGTGCCCTATTAATTACATTATTACAGATTGGGAATGATAACATCAGCATTGTTTTTGTCAAACTCTTCCAAACCTCATAACACAGTTTATCCTAATTGTACAGGATGATTGCCCCCTGTTTCACATTGGGTCAGGCCTACCCAACAGTAAATCATTTTAGAGATTTTTTAAGGGTCTGAATACAGTAAAACTTAAAGAGAAGGAAAAAGGCTTGGCAGTAGACACATTTTAGACACACAGCCTCTATAGTATGCCAGGCTTTGTTATGCTACTAATAATTGCCTTCCGCAACCAGCAGATGTGCTTTTCTGTAAAGTCTCCTATTGGATAAAAAAAGAAAAGATAAATGTAATGTCAGTTCTTTCAACTCACTGCTACCAAACATTAACACCCATGCAACTGAGATGCTTATCATTTAATTTATCATCTGCAGTGTAAAATATACCAGTAGGAATCAATAGTTATATACAAGATACAAGTTTGTATGTGTGCGTGTGTAAAGTTAGATGGTCTTATTTCAGCAGTTGATAATGGAGTCAGTAGACAGAGCAGTCAAGAATTCACTCTGTACCTTTTCAAGATTCAGCAAAATGAAAACTGTCTATGCCATCAACGACCCCATGATATCCCATTTCTTTTCACTGTGTGGGTTATTCCAATGTATTTGCTTAAAGGAAAAGCTCGATTGCTGCTTGAGTTTCATTAATTTAGTGATATGATGGAAATGATTACACCCCAATTTGAAATATGGCTCCCTCCAGGGTATGTTAAGGGGAAATCTGCAGAGAAAAAAAATAATTACAAATGTCAGAGGCTGCCCTTAAATATGTATTGATGTATTCTTTGCATATCTAATGTATATTTCTTTTTGGATCTGTGCTAAACTTATCTTAAGAGGTTTTTTCCCCAGCCTCTGTTATCGAAAGGAAAGTTCACATACTGATATGAAAAATAGACCACTTTCATTTCCTGCTCTGAGAGATTGAACTCTGGTAGCATTTGTACGTTTGGTCAGCTGCTATAACGTTTATCTGATATGGTGGAACCATCCTGATAAGTGATGGTGGAATGGAGTAAGTCTCTTTAGGCAAAGCCATTGACTAATGACTGTAGGAATGTGTCTTTTTGCTGAGGTACAATTGCCTGAAGAAAGAGAAGTTACAAATAAATGGTGTACATATTTCAACTGTTTGGGCTACAGAGAAATGTGTCTGCTGTTAAAGGTAAGGACTAAGGGAACACACTAGTTTAAGCCATTTGTCGCTATGATGTTCATAGCAGGAACAACTACAGATGAGTACATCTGTAGTTGCCAGTGGCAGTTTTTGAACACATCTTGTCAAATAAACAAATTACCATTACCACATATTTGGAACTACAAACTCCTGAAAATGTTTTATTAATACAGTGGTCTCTAAAAGAGAGATTTTGATTAGCACTGTGTAATGATGTCCAGATGCCATTTTAACAGAAATGCACGAGAAACAAAAACTGTTCTCCAACAGATCATTAAATGCATGTTGTAGATGCAGTAGTGTCTTTGGAACAAGGAGCTACACAGAAAAAGGTATGCAGAGTTCACTGTTGAAAAATGGAAAATGAACGAACAAACACAAAACTAAACCAAAATATGTTACAAATATTACACATTTTTTTTGTTTAGAAAAAATATTTACTCTCAATTGGAATTGTGCTGCCTGGAATTCGGTTATCAGATTATCATCCCATGCATGGTCCGACTAAAGGCTTCCGTGTTGGACTCGCAATGCAAATATAATCTCCAGCTAGGCAACATGGGGCACGCCCTTCCCCATCCCACAGATCTGTGCAGGGAGTTGCGGAGCTGCCGACAAGGCAGTATTAGAGGGAATTGGGATGGGAGACAAATGGGGGGGAAAAAAATAACATAAAAACAACATTGTTCACACTCTCCTGAGCCTTCGCCCCACCCATTTATGGTAGGGAATGACCAGAACTGTCAAACTTACTGTCAAAGGCAGTAAGGCAGATCAACCTGACACTCAAGCAAAAAAGGCAGTAAACCTAAAGTGTCTTATTTTGAAACCTTAGTACAATAAAAAAATATATTTAAAAAAAGTATTTTTGATAGTTTTATGATAGTAATAAGTATAATTCTATGTTAGATTTTACCAAATGAGTTCATAGTTTAGAATATTTATAATACATTATTGAAAATAGCATTTTAGTACAATACAAATATACAGCCAATGTATTATACTTTATCATTTAAATATGTTTATTTGTGTTGCATACAAAAATACTGTTACATTATTAAACATTTGAGAAATAAGGCTTACAGGTAAAATCAACACAGTGTTACTCCAGGCAAAAGTATGTGTTCTTGGTCACAGCCTTGTAATGTTTGATTCTTACGGGGGACGAGTGAGACTATCAGTGTACTTTCAATATGTATTAGCAGTGGTCGAGGGGGACAGGCTCATATTTATGTCTGGACTGGGGGAAACTGAACGGTTCCATTTTCTCCAGTCCCAAACATAACATGAGCCCATCCTCCCCAATTAGGATCCACCGACTGCAGCTGATATGTACGTTACTGTAAAAGAGCATAATCTGGTATATAAGTGTCTACTGGCATAGGATGCTGACATAAATGTCATTGTTCAGCAGGTGTGATATAAAATAAATGCAAATTATGACTGGGAACTCACCCAAGTGATGAAAAGACATTGGAGTCTATATTCTTACAGACTGTTTCTGTCCAGCCCCGGACGTAGATGCAGGGCAAGTGATGTCCATGGCATATCTTTCTCAAATATCAAGGATCTTATGAAAAGCCTGCCTGGCTGTGTCAAGTCCAGGTGGAGCTTGTACTAGCAGACCATGCCTCAGTGGAAAAATTGCAGTGTTGTGCAGCAGCTGAAGACTGATTTTAACTGAGTTTGAGGGCTCCTTGGCAAAAACAAAGCTGTAAAACAGAAGACAGCACCAATAAATTAAAATGCAAGACATTCAAACTATTATATTTAACCAAATGTAGATGAAAATATATACAGTGGGTATGGAAACTATTGAGACCCCTTTTAAATTTTCACTCTGTGTCATTGCAGCCATTTGATAAAATCAAAAAAGTTCATTTTATTTCTCATGAATGTACACTCAGCACCCCATCCTGACAGAAAAAAACAGAAATGTAGACATTTGTGCAAATTTATTAAAAAATAAAAACTGAAATATCACATGGTCATAAGTATTCAGACCCTTTGCTATGACACTCATATTTAACTCACATGCTGTCCCTTTCTACTAAACCTCCTTGAGATGGTTCTACTTCTTCATTGGAGTCCTGCTATGTTTAATTACACTGACTGGACTTGATTAGGGAAGGCACACACCTGTCTATATAAGACCTTACAGCTCACAGTGCATGTCAGAGCAAATGAGAATCATGAGGTCGAAGGAAATACCCAAGGAGCTCAGAGACAGAATTGTGGCAAGGCACAGATGTGGCCAAGGTTACAAAATAATTTCTGCTACACTCAAGGTTTATAAGAGCACAGTGGGCTCCATAATCCTTAAATGGAAGAAGTGTGGGACAACCAGGACTCTTCCTAGACCTGGACGTCCAGCCAAATTGAGCAATCGTGGGAGAAGAGCCTGCTCACTGTGGCTGAGCTCCAGAGATGCAGCAGGGATGCAGCAGGGAGATGGGAGAAAGTTCCACAAAGTCAACTATCACTGCAGCCCTCCACCAGTCAGGGCTTTATGGCAGAGTGGTCTGATGGAAGCCTCTCCTCAGTGCAAGACATATATAAGCCTGCATAGAGTTTGCCAAAAAACACATGAGAAGGACTCCCAGAGTATGAGAAATAAGATTCTCTGGTCTGATGAGACTATGATTGAACTTTGCTCATCACCTGCCCAATACAATCGCAAAAGTGAAACATGGTGGTGGCAGCATCATGTTATGGGGCTGTTTTTCAGCTGCAGGGACAGGACAACTGGTTGCAATTGAAGGAAAGATGAATGCGGTCAAGTACAGAGATATCCTGGAAGAAAACCTCATCCAGAGTGCTCAGGACCTCAGCCTGGGCCGAAGGTTCACCTTCTAACCAGACAATGACCCTAAGCTAAAATAACAAAGGAGTGGCTTCGGAACAACTCTGTGACCATTCTTGACTGGCCCAGCCAGAGCCCTGACCTAAACCCAATTGAGCATCTTTGGAGAGACCTGAAAATGGCTGTCCACCAATGTTCACCATCCAGCCTTACAGAACTGGAGAGGATCTGCAAGGATGAATGGCAGAGGATCCCCAAATCCAGGTGTGAAAGACTTGTTTCATCATTCCCAAGAAGACTCATGGCTGTACTAGCTCAAAAGGGTGTTTCTACTCAATACTGAGCAAAGGGTCTGAATACTTATGACCATGTGATATTTCAGTAAAGATACTGCGTTTGCAATATATCAATACATTTTTACAATTGTAATCCCCCCCAACATAATCCCGACCCCCATACCACCCTCCCCCGCTACCCATCCTGAGAGGACTTCCAATGTAGCAAAATCCTGCATCTGGCTAACAGTGTAGTAAAAGCAACAATATCAGCATTTTTATAATTAAGCGAGACACCGCTATCAGGGGGCATGGAGTTAAATTGATTTTAAGTGCTTCTGAAAGGGTATGGAATACAAATGTCCAGTAATAGCTCAATTTCGAGCAAGTAAAAAACATATGGTAGAGGTTGCATGGGGAGGAATGACATCTGTCATACATTTTGGACAGTCTGGACTCAGAGTAATGAACTCCGTTGGTTACTTTGAACTGAATGAGTCCAAGTCGAGCACAAGATGAAGTGGAACTTGTTCTGTTGTTCACTCCAGCCCAGAAATCATTCGAAAATTCAAGACCCATTTCCTGCTCCCAAGTGTTTTAGGTATATTACGGGAGTGTTTATCACAGGACATAATCCAAAAATAGATTTGTGAAATTACTGATTTCTGTTGAGGTAAAAAATGCAATAGCTCATTCCAGGGCTGGGTGGGGGGGGGTAATAAAGGGAAGCCAACAAATTTAGAGGAGACAAAATGTCTCATCTACAGATATCGAAAGAAATTAGATGGGGGCAAAGCATGGTTGACCGCCAGGTTAGGAAAACTCGAAAAACTACCTTTTCATATAGATCTATGAAAGTTTCAATGCCATTTTTTTCCCAGAGAGTAAAAGCACTGCCAACCACAGATGGAGTAAATATGTGGTTGTTATTAATAGGGCCCAAAATGGATGTAGTGGAGAATTTAAAATGGCGCCGAAACTGGTACGCAACTTGGAGTTTGGAAAGTACTACAGGGTTGTCTGAGTAACGAGAGGGAGATGTAGGGAGAGCGGAGCATAATAAGGCATGGAGAGAGGAGGAGGAGCAGGAAAGACCGTCTAGCAGGCATCACAATGTATCTGGGGAGTGCAAACAGAATAGCGGTTTCTGTAGGTTGGCGGCCCAATAGTAATATAGAAAATTAGGTGTGAGCTCACCACTGAATTTACATCGCTAAAGTAAAAATCTGCTAATTCTTGGTGGCTTTCCAGCCTAAATGAAAGAAGAGACTGCCTGGTTAATTGCTGTAAAAAAGGCATAGGTAAGAACAAAGGAACTGATTGGAAAAAATACATGAATTTAGGCAAGCTATTCATTTTAACAGCGTTGATTTTTCCTATGAGAGAGAGGTAAGTTACCCCATCTTTTAAAAATAAGCCTTCATCTGAACAAGAAGGGGGGAAAGTTAGCTGAAAGGAGAGCTGGCAGTGAGCAAGTAACATTCACTCCTAGGTATTTGAAGCCCAAATGATTAAGTTTAATAAGTTCAGGCAGATCTGTCTGCTGAAGCAGTAATGCGGCTGGATTGATTGGGAAACACTCGCTTTTTGGAAGATTTATCTTGTAACCGGAAAAAGAACTTATATTCTCCAGAATGGAAAGAATACTTAGTAAAGATGTTGTTGGATTGTGTACATATAGCAGCAAGTCATCAGAATATAAAGACAGCTTATGTTCGATTCCCTCCCAAAAGACATCCTGGAAGGAGGGTGAGGCCCGTAAGGCCACCGAAAGGGGCTAAATAGTGATGGCGAAGAGTAGGGGAGAAAGGGGGCAGCCCTGACTTCTCACGTTCTAGGGTGAAGTAGTCAGAGTAATTATCATTGGTACAGACACTGGCCTGTGGGGAAGCATACAGCAGCCTAATCCATACATTTATAACCAAAACCAAAGTTTTTAAGAGCAGCAAATAAATATTCCCAGGTCCGGAGATTCAGAAAACTGTTTTGAATAAATAATGTTAAAAAGGGGCAGGCAGTAGGATCCTTCCCTATCTTAAGTAGGAGAGCTAAATACACTTGTCAATTTTGTGTCAATATCTAAGAGTAAGGGAGCCAAACGCAAGTGGAATTAAATTAATTGTTTATCCCATCTGGGACTGAGATTAAACAGTTAGAAGGGTCGTCAATTAGAGGAATTAGACATGTAGCAGCACGTCGATTTAATTGGTGTGCAAGCAGGTGGCTTGCCTTGTCACCTTGTTCATAATATGTAGCCTGCGAATACAAGAGTAACCGTTCCGCATCATTGGTAGATAGGAGGTTGAGCAAATCTGTGCGCACACACGTCCTACACCGTTTTCCCTTTATAAATCACATGCAAGTCTAATACGTGGCGCAGCTTTTGCGACTACATGTCATTGCTATAATTGGCCATAAATAGTCATTTTTAGGTTATATATACAAGTCTTATATCTCCTTAAAGCTTAGAATGTTGGGGTTCTAGTAGAAATCTCTGTTTTAGTGTAGCTGTAAAATTCACAACGTTATGACTGCGAGTTTCAACTACACATATCGCAAATAGTAATGTTTTTTTTTCTTTAAAAAAAAATTGAAATTCCAACTAGAAACACAACTACCACACTAATTTTTTAGGATATATAAAAGTCTTATATGTTCTTAAAGCTTAGAATCTTGGGATTCTAGCAAATATCTCGGTTTTAGTGTAGCTATAATATTCACAACGTTAGACTACTTAATGTCAGGTACGTGTCTTGAAAACAATTACATTTTACTTAGGAAATATAGGTTAGCACACTTCACTTATGTTAAACTTTTAGTACAAAATATTTTACTGACGGTCATAAAATCCTTATTTTTGTCATGAAAGGGACCCAGTAATGAGATAAAGCATAGTTTTCCCAGGTAAAATCCATCTTGAATGCGAAAATTGCATTTTCTTACCGGACAGTTACTGAATGTATTCATAAATAAATGAAAAACCTAGTGTATTTGTCCTGCACTTCTGAACAAAAGACGGATGTGAAAAGTGTCCAAAAGCTTAGCAATTTCGGCATTTACGTCAACAGATCTACAGACGATGCAATCGCACTGACGGCACACACCGCCCTCTCACATTTGGAAAAAGGGAACACATACGTGAGGATGCTGTTTGTGGACTACAGCTTAGCATTCAACACTTGTTCCTGCTAAGCTCATTTCCAAGCTCAGGATCCTGGGTTTTAACTCCTCCCTTTGCAACTGGATCCTGGACTTCCTAACGAGAAGACCCCAGATGGTGAGAATGGGCAACCTTACCTCCTCCACAATGACCCTGAGCACCGGAGCCCCACAGGGCTGCGTACTCAGTCCCCTCTTGTATGCTCTGTTCACTTATGA
>JACXGM010013272.1:0-23179 GCA_016801145.1 Umbra pygmaea | reverse complement strand
ATTTATGTCAGAATGTAGGCCTATTTATCAGAATAATGAGTACAAAAACCGTGTCAAGACATAATTATATTTATGTCAGAATGTAGGCCTATTTATCAGAATAATGAGTACAAAAACCGTGTCAAGACATAATTATATTTATGTCAGAATGTAGGCCTATTTATCAGAATAATGAGTACAAAAACCGTGTCAAGACATATTTATATTTATGTCAGAATGTAGGCCTATTTATCAGAATAATGAGTACAAAAACCGTGGCAAAAAAAAGTTGTAAACATTACCAAAACAATAGAGGCCATTGCTTTTGTAAATGAGCCTTCAAGCCTTCTTCAAAGACAAAGAGAGCGTGCGGCTTTCTGACCAATCACAGCTCACTTCTACGGTCAGCGGCAGGCAATTTTCACTGAAGCTGGGAGAGTTCGATGCATGGAAGTGCTCGACAATTGTGTTCATGCACGCTCAGGCAATCTGCACAGCTTTCACAACTCAATGCCATGAGTGTTGGTTCAATATGAGAAAACCAAACAACATTTCGCGATCTCCACGTTGTGTGCCTAATCCCCAATGAGGCATAGACGTCAGTGTTTATCCCCAACTTTTTTCTAAATTGTTCACTTCACACTACTATTGTGCATTGTCTATGCGTGGGCTTCATTTCAGTCACGTTTAAAAAAATAAAACATTTGATAAAGAAATAAAATGATAGTTTTTTGTACTTGAGTTGACACTGACAGCGTACATCATCAGAAATATGCACTTCATTTAATTTGCGCTGTTAAAACAAATCATGCAATAACCCACAGAATTATAGCTACTGCAATCCTCCCAGCACCGGGTCCATGTCAGAGCCCCGAGTGTTTTGAAAGTCTGGTGACGCATCTGATCATTACATTATTATCTAAACAAAATTTTGCGAGACAAAATTCTAAGTAAAACTGTAATCAAACATAGGCGTTCAAAATGAACGAAACCTCCATGAATCGCACATCCCTATAGTGTAATAAATACTGTGAAATAACGATTTTGGTTGATGAAATACTTGAGTCAATTAGGCTACTTACTTTAGGTTTAGAATAAACTCAAGTTTTGTTTACATGTACAGGATATGCAGATGTATTTGTATTTAGTGTTAAATCTTGTGCCAATGCAGCAATGTTATTTCACTGTTACTTTACAGAACCATTGTTTAATTGTAAATTAATAGGCTACATAATTTAGACCAGGGGTAGGCAATATAGATAAAATGTATATCATTATTGGTCATTTTGACAGCCTTTTTGACAATATTTCTCTTATTTTTAAATAGTGAGTTTGACTGATTATGATTTTTCAAGACCGATACAGATTATTATTATTTTTTACATTCATATTTATTTATGCAGTAATCATATTTTAATAATGGGCATAGTAAGATTTGTATTTCATACAACTTTTCCTACTAAATGTTTTCAAAAACAAACCTTTGGGTATTCCCACAAAAACCTTTAATCTGAGTTTTTCAATTATTCACCAATTGGTTTTGGATATAAGAGTTTGGGTATCTACTGACGTGTGTAATGGACATTCTAAATGATAAAATGTTTGTCAAATAATTACGGTATTCCCAGTAAGAAGTAATATATACTGTTCTATTTCATTTACTCTTAAAAAAAGACCATATTTAAATTTAGAAATTAATTCTATAATAATACAATTACAATTGTTTAATGGTATTCCTTCCAAAAATAGGTATCTCTACAAGGGTTTTGAACTCACAATTTCTTGCATCGCGAGCAAGTGACATTAACCTCTACGCCACGTTTGCTGTATAGCAGGGTTCATCAACTCCGGTCCTGGAGGGCCGAAACACTTTTGATTTTTGTCCTCTCTTTCTTATAAGGGACTGGTTTATACCTGGTAAAACAGGATATTTTAATTAACTAATAGGTAATATAGAAAATCTGAAATGTTTTGGCCCTCCTGGACCGGAGTTGATGACCCCTGCTGTATAGGTTTCAGCAGAAAACAGAACTAAATGTACTTTTCTTTGAGGGACCAGCTTCCAGAGTTGATATAACGGCTTACGAAAAAAAGTTTTGAATGGCTTATGAGCAGTCAGGATTGTTTTAAACTATAAACAATGTCCAAAACAACATAAGACTATACATAGTACATTTCAGCTTAACACCTAATGTAGCACCAATTACAGACAGTCCTGGAGCACAGAGTACTTTACACAAAAGTACAATTGGTTATTGTACTGAAGAAACTGTGGGTTTTCAGAGTATATGCATTTTAAATGGTCTAGCGCCACTATGTGCCTGTAATAGTCAAATTCATGTACTGAACATTGAATGGAATTTCAGATCCATTTTTCGATACCTGATGCTGAATGTAATAATACATTATTTTCTAATATTCCATTTCATTAAAGTTGTATTTATTTCAATATTTTTTTAATCTGAGTTCTGTAACAGAGATATTTAATGACCATTGATGTGTTTTGCCGCCAATAAATACCAGTGACACTATGCATCTGTGTACCTGGATGACTATATCTATAACCTGCTATGGCCTAATCAAAGACAATTTAAAGCATTTATGTTTGCTATTTTTTAAAAGCAAGTATTAGTTTAGCTATCAGTATCATAATGAGATATCGCAAAAGGTATCAGTATTGGTTCAGACCCATACGATACCAAACCCTAGTGGTAAGAACGACACCAAATTAGATGAGTGACATCTAGATATACACACTTCCCTAGAAAGAGCGACCGATGACATATATACAGACACTATGCATCAGATACCTCTCCATGCGCACACACACACACACACACACACACACACACACACACACACACACACACACACCTCTCGAGCTCGTTGATCTTGCGATCCTTGTCATTTTTCTCATTCTCCATCTCTCTCAGGATCTCCAAAAGTCGGTCCACCTCAGCCTGCGCCTTCCCAGAATCCTCTCTGTACCTGGTCACTTCCTGCTCCAGACAGGTGATACGCTCCACAAGCTCTGTGTTTGCCTTGGCCTCCAGTGTCGCATTCTGAGCCTGGAAACACAGTCAGTCAGGCACACACAAACATAAACATGGTCTTCCGGAACGGTATGTTGGCAGCATCTCACCCTCTTGAGATGGTTCTCCAGTTTGACACACTCCTCCTTCTTCTGCTCCAGAGAGATCTCCATACTCTTCAGCTTGGAGTCTTTCTTCAGCCCTGATGAGGCCAGGGACGACGCATGCTCTTTTAGGTCCAGCAGATTGGTCTAAGGAAAGGCAAGGTGGCTTAGTAAAGGTATCAACCATGTAACTACTCACTGGTGACTGGGCGAGTGAGCGGCAGAGACGGTGTTACCTCTCTCTCGGATAGATCTCCCTGCAGCTGACTGATCTTCTCCTTCAGATCCTTCAGTTCTTTCTTGTTGCTGTGGATCTCCTCCGTTTTCTCCCGGTCATCTCGGTCTCTCTGCTCCTTCAGACGCTCTATGATGCGCTCCTGAAGATCACCGTGACAGAGGAGGCACACAGCTGCATCAGTGACATTTCACAGTCCATGACAGAGCTGTAAACAAAGAGTGAGCTGATGGGCACCTTCTCAGCCAGGGACTCCTCCAGTGTGGTGAGGGCCGTGTCAGTGTTGGAGGTGTCTGCTTGAAGCGACTTAACTCTCTCCTTCAGGCTGCTCATCTGTTTCTCCTTGTCTCTTAGCTGCTCCTGTAGGTTCTCAATCTGGACACAGACACACACACACAGTTAGGTGGCCTAGACAAAAGGCATACACAACAAGGCAACAAACCAGGACAAGTATCACCTTCTTCTGCAGGACGTTGACCTTTCGCTCCTTGACCTCCAGCATGTCCTTAAGGTCGTGGATCTCCCCGTTGAGCGTTCCCTTCTCCTCAGACATCTCCTGTATTTGTTTACTCTTTTTGTTCAGAGTGGACTCTTTCTCTTCCAGACGCAGCCGAAGAGCATCCACCTAGCCAGAAAAGGGGAAGCGCTTGAGGGGTCTACTGACCTCACGTTCATAGGCCTATGTGGGTGGGTCGCGTTTGAAGCAGTAGATACCATTTTGGTGGTCCCATTAACAAGGGGTGATTAGGTTTATCCATATAACCTACAACATCATACCACTTTCCAGGTGGTTATGGTAGTATGAATGTTTTTAAAATGTAATCTCAGCAAAAAACATGAATAATGTTTGTTCACAGGCAAAAAGACATGAACTACAAAGATCTGCTGCTTTCAGTGTAATATGCTAGAGCAGTACGGCCCTACATCTGGTATCCTGGGTGTCTATAAGGTTCGAGTCTGTGCTGTGGGTGTACCTCCGTCTGAAGGATGGCAGCTCGTTGTTCTTTAGCAGTTAGTGACTCCTTGAGGACCTCAATGTGCTGCTTGCTATCAGAGAATTGGTTGGTCAAAGTCTCAAGCTTAGTCTGCAAACCCATCAACTCTGTGTCCTTCCTGGACAAGTCCTGCTTCACCTGGTCCATCTGATCGAGGAAGGAGGATGAGAGTGAGATGAGAGGGGCGGAGATGGAACACCAAACCAGGAGAATAGATGTGGTGGAGACAGATCAAGAGAACCATGACAACATCTAAGGACATATGGGGCTACAAACCTGAAAGACGGTGTCAAAGATATTGAACATACGGGGTACCGAAATGATTCATGGTGTCAAGGACAGTGAGCATATGGAGCTACAGAATTGACCGATGGTGTCAAACACCGTGATCAGTAACAGAACTGATTCTTGATGTCATAGAAAGCAGTTCATCAGAAGTTTAGTTTCCCCAGTAGATCTGACAGTTTCATGGAGCAGTCTGGCCAGTCGTTGGGTTTTCTGTTGTCAAGGGTTTTCAACATTCCACATTTTTTGGTTTCAGTTACGTTTCCAGTTCTACATATTGGTACTAATTTCAAACAATTACGATCCTATGAAAGTACTATAATTCCACAAAATATGTATCCTTAATGTCTTATTAGTCAGTCCTCCAGAGTCGATTGCACATTTGATGGTGATTTGACAAGCAAGGCATATACAGTACAGGGGTGGACCAAACAACGGAAACACCTCTGGGACAAGGTTGGTTACCTTGGAGTAACTAAATAACCATTATAACGGTTCACTGCCAATTACCAGTACATATGTGTCAGAAATAAAAGGTGTCTGACAGACGCCGAAAGAGAAACTGTATGAATTACAGGTGCAACGGTCAGAGAAACTTCTGAATTATTCAAAGAACATATTTTTTTAAACAATGACAGCAAATGCCGAACATGGACAAAATGCATCTGAACACTGGTCGCGAATCGGAGCAGACTGACAAGGACAGAGGAACACTGTACAGGATGGTTGCTTTATGCCCAAAAAGTACATCCTCAGAAATTACCACAAAATTGATTTAGCACCACTGTAACCCAGTCTCAACAAAAACTGTACATCATGAAATTTGTCAAAATATTTACTTAATAAATTATAGTCAAAATATGATTAGACACTTATTTGTACATTCAAATAATGGCTGCTGAAAAAAGTGGCTTTGCAGCTGTATTTCAATAATTAAAATATATATATATAGTAACTTTCTCCATGGCTCGCGCAATGGGATAGCGTACACAAAACAGTCTACAACATGAAGCACACATGTGGTACCCATTCCTAATAGTTCCCAAAAAAAGATTTGCCAATTTTAAGCCTAACCAAAGACAACTGATGGAGAAGTGAACTCTGACCTTGTTTTTCATGAACTTTGTGTGGCTACGGTAGACCTCCATCTTTTTCATCTCCTCCTGTCGCTCTTCGCAGCTCAGCAGGCCGTTGGACTTCATCATCAAAATCTCCTCCTCCATGTCCCTCAGACCACGTTCCAGAGAGTTGATCTTAGCGTCCTGATCCAGACCAGACACAGAGGGGCTAACAAACAACTTCTCTTACAGACACAAACACACATCGAGCCTCACAGCCACAGGCAGAAACTCAAGAGACCAGCACCTTCATGTCGATGACCGTCTGTAGAGCTTTGGTTTTGGTGGACTCAGGGGTTCCTTCATACCGACGATGCAGCTCCTACACAGAAACATGGTGGTCACACTTCAAATCACTCATGGTGTGGAAAAACAAGGAATACCAACTGGCATAAACATTCAAAACAAGACACACGTGCAGATTTTATTTAGTTAAAAAGTATTTATTAGTTGTGCTAGTATGCACATCGCATTTCAGCGTGCGCCTTAATCAGTTTTCAAATGATAAAATCCACAAGGAATACCCTGAAATGCCCCTGCTACCTCTTTGACCATCACAGTGTAAATGACCTGACTTAAGCTTCTCTGGGTTACCTGCCTGTCTCTCTGATCTACCCCTCAGTGTCTCACCTCTCTGAGAGCAGCTGTCTCGCTGATCTACCCCTGGGTGTCTCACCTCTCTGAGAGCAGCTGTCTCTCTGATCTGCCCCTGACCCTACAGTCACACGAGTGACAAAAGACAGTAACACGCACTCACTTGGTGGGCATTTCTGTATTGATACTAGCATGCTGTTGCCTAGTATCTGCAAGAGGTCTTACAAGTCAATTCAGAGGTGTCGTCAAGTGACAAGAACAATGTTTTTAGATTTAAAAGTATGTATTTCTCGATAGAAGTAACAAAATATGAGATCAAATGCCAAACATATCAGATATATACCGAAATACGATGTCCCGAAGCGTTTCCGCAATGTTTAATTATTTTCTTCGACACGAGCAACCAACGTATACGACACGCTGCTTTCACTACAATTGGCAGTCGCTTTGTCGCATCGCTCAGCATTTGCATAAAATATACTTTTATATTTTTTCATTTTGGTCACGCCTAGCTTGAGGCAGCGACAAGCTTGTCGCTTGTCTCTGGCAAACGGCCACTCGCTGTGAAAATGAATGGCAGCCTGTCGCTTTGTCGCTGTCTTTTGTCTCTCGTGCCTGGGAGGTAAGTGTCTCACCTCTCAGAGAGCAGCAGTCCCTTTGATCTACCCCTGAGTGTCTCACCTCTCTGAGAGCAGCCGTCTCATCTACCCCTGGGTGTCTCACCTCTCTGAGAGCAGCCGTCTCATCTACCCCTGGGTGTCTCACCTCTCTGAGAGCAGCCGTCTCATCTACCCCTGGGTGTCTCACCTCTCTGAGAGCAGCTGTCTCATCTACCCCTGGGTGTCTCACCTCTCTGAGAGCAGCTGTCTCATCTACCCCTGGGTGTCTCACCTCTCTGAGAGCAGCCGTCTCATCTACCCCTGAGTGTCTCACCTCTCTAAGAGCAGCTGTTTCCCTGTCTCTCTGATCAAGTAGGGACTCTAGATGGTGTCTGTGCATCTCAGCATCAGCCAGTCTCCTGGTCCTCTCCTGATCTTCCTCTGAAGCCTTAGCCGACGGCCCTGGGATACAGCACAGCGGTCAGTTACAACAAAACTTTTGGCCACACTGTGCGCGTGTGTTTGGGTCTGTGTGTGTGGGTGTGTTCAAGGAAAGACACCTTTGCTCTGCAGCATCTCCAGTAGTTTCTTGATGGACTCGTCCCTGGCCCCCAGCGTCTGTTTCTGGGTGTCTATCCTCAGCTCCATCTCCTCCAGTGTCTTTCTGAGCAGGAACAGCTCCTTGGCCTGCCTCTCATGGTCCCCGTACAGTCGCCGATAGTTCTCCTCCGTGGGTTCAGAGGAGAGGGCTAGGCCTGGTCCGTGGCTGGCAGGGTCCTGCTGGAGAAGCTGGTTGAGGTCTCGCTGGATCCTCAGTTCATCCTGCAAGGCCTGGACCGTCATATGGAGGTGCTGGAGAGGGTGACATGACAGTCCACTGACTTATGTTCCTATGCACATTTAAAACGTTTCATTTAATTTCTTACAGATGCATGTATACAGCTAACAAGGCCGTCCTCTAAATCACGGAATTCAGAGTCAAATAAAAACTATTCTTAAAACCTCAAATCTGTCTTTGGAGCATAAAAACACAATACTTTATTTTACATATTGTTTGTTTGTTTTTTTCAAACCTGCAAAGTAGTTCAAATGGTGTCAGTTCCAGTTTAAATATATGTTTGAGACCCCTCGGTCAGGGGCCACAGCCAAGAAATACTAATTCATTTTCCACATTTACCAGTTACTACTCCAGGGTCATTGTCTTCCACAACAGTAGGACAGATTTTAGATCACAGATTTCCACCTAGAACCTTTTCGTTCACTGGTCAGACACTAACTGGTGTAAGATCATTGTCTCAATGTCTCACCTCCTTCACACTAAAGCGGTGCTGCAACCTGTGTGCCTGTCTTGACCAATCAGATTCATTTGAATTGTCGGTTGTGCAGACTATAAGAGGAGATGTGTACTGTCAAACCTACGAAGCCCATTCCCAGATAAACATCGCAGTAACATTGTAATAATAGCCCATTTATTGGCAAGCAAATGTATGGTAATGGAATCTAATTTTATCATTCACACAAAAATTATTAAGCGGATCAATACACAAGAGCCTTAGGGATATTTTTGACCTCTAATTCTAACATGCATAATAGTGAATGCAGACGTATTGGACAGTCGGTTATAGGAACCAGTAACCATCTTCTCAATCAGGTTCTGCTTGCATTCTCAATCCAGTCAAACACACAGATTCAAAAGCACAATCACCCCACATTCATTGTTTAGTGCCATTACTTCCATAGTCTATGACAAAGCACTAGTGTATCTGACAGAAACACAATGTGCTGTTCTAGTCTCTCTGCTTAGGACCAACTGAGAGGCCTTTCAGGCCACAGCACAAAACAGTGTCTGTACTCCGTCTCCTCTCACCCTCACCCTACTGCTAGCTCTCCAACACCTTCCCTGCCTAACTCTCTCTCCTCCTCACACGGCTCTTTCCCTGTGACTAAGTCTGACTCACTGACACCTCCTGAGAAGACACCACCGAGGTGTTTAACAGACAAGATGATCTAACAGCAAACATAAAGCAGAGCAAAAGTACAGAGTTCATTGAAGCTTTGCTTTTGTTATTGCGACTGATGCACATAAAATACTCAATGATGGGAAAATTAAAATGTTAGTTATGATCAAGGCTAAATTAGTTCTGGAATTACTTTGGGAATAAAAGGCTTGATGTTATTCTAAATATCCTACAAAATACAAGATACATAATTGTCCCTAATCAAAAAGAACAGATCAATCTACAAAGAACAGACAGTTAACAGTAGAACCGCAAAAAGCTGCAGCCAATTGGCTTGAGTTTCTAATTACAATAGAGCTATAAACACCGTTGTCCTTAACTTTTCCTAAATATGTATATTTCACATTGTTCCGGTGTCAGAATCACAAACAAATGTTTTTTTAGAGAGTATTCACCGTACCTGTTTTGTTTACATCTAATGCCTACCTAAACCACCAAAACTGCCAGCCACTTAGCTGTTGGTACCCTATTGTGGTACCCAGGTCATAATCACCATTGTCTGAATGACATAGACAAAACCTCAGTGAACTTCCTTTGAATTTGAAATAATTTAGCAACAATGATTAAGAGGTGTAATGTTGAAGAAGAACAGGTTGAATAAAATGGAGAAAAAAAATGCATCACCTGAGTTCACAAGCTTTATTTGAATTAATATAACGACAAAGATGAGGAAGTGTAATGTTGATGACGAACACAGTGATTACAATAGAACAATTATAGTGCGACATGTCAGTTCATAAGCTGTATTTGAATTATAATTAATTTAGCAGCAACGATGAAGAGGTGAAATGTCAATGAAGAATAGCTGCTCAAGCTCATGAAGAAAACACAGGGCAGAAGACACTGTCAAGTGAACCAAATCAGGGAAGATACAAAGAAGCCAGTGGCAACTTTGAAGGCCTTACAAGTTTTTGTTGTAACACACACAGACCAATCTCACAAGCTTTACACAAAGCTGGCCTACATGTATATGGCTGGGTGGCAGGAAAAAAGCCTCGTCTAAAAAAGGTTCACAGTCTCATTTACGATTTGTAAAAAAACACCAGGAAGATTCTAATGCCATGTGGCAAAATGTTATGGTCAGATGAGACCAAGATAACTTTTTACACTGAACTGCAAGCATTGTTTGGCAAAAACCAAAAACCAAACACACCACACAAAACACACCATACCTACTGTGAAGCATTGTGGTGTCAGCATTATGTTGTGGGGATGTTGCTCTTCAGCAGGGACTGGGCAACTGGTCAGGATTTAACATAAAATGTATGCTGCAAACTACACCAAAATTGAGGAACATCTGCGGCCATCTGCTAGACAGCTGAAGATGGGCAGGTGGTTAACCTTCCAGCACGACAACGACCCTAAACACACTGCTAAAAAACCTACGCAGTGGCTTAAGGATAGGACAGTGAATGTCCTTGAGTGGACAAAGACATTGACTATTTCAAAGGGGTATGATGATTTTCTATACGCACTGTATGGATAACAAACATACACTCTGTCTTTGTATAATTCATTATTTGTTTATGAACAAACAATATATAGCCTATTATAAATATTGCTCAACACATGATCAGAGGTTGAAAACCTATTTAAGACCCTAATACATTAATGAAAAAAAAACGGCATGTGTTTATTGGTAATCTTTTTTTCCCCAGGAGCCTGGGAAGGATGGTAGAAACAAGCAATGACGTCACACCAGGAAGACAGCCTTCACAGAATGTTTTTACAGAGAGTAAACATTTTCCGTGTGACATGCAGATGCTTCAGCACATCTTGTATGTCCGTGGCAAACACGACGGAAAGAGCATTGATGTGGAGTCATTTTGGTCTGATCTACAGTTGTGCTCAGAGGCATACCCTCGGAGAACTGGTAACAGATGTACCATTTTTAAAGAAACATGATTGAGCACCCACAAAACATCAGTGAGCCACCACCATACTTCACAGTGAATATGGTATTCTTTTCAATACAGGCCTTGTTGACCCCTCTCCAAACATAGCGCTTATGGTTGTGGCTCACTCACAATTTGCCTAAGAACACAGCCATGAATAAAGAATGGTACCAACACATCCTCAGAGAGCAACTTCTCCCAACCACTCATGAACACATTGGTGATGACCAAAGCCTTTTCCAGCATAGAGCACCTTGCCATAAGGCAAACTGATAAGTGGCTCGGGGAACAAAACATAAAAATTTTGTGTCAATGGCCACAAAACTCTGCAGGCCTTAATCCCATTGAGATCTTGTGGTTGATCCTAAACAAGCAAATGGACAAAAAAAATCCACAAATTCTGACAAACTCCAAGCATTGATTATGCAAGAATGAGCTGCCTTCAGTCAGGACGTGGCCCAGAAGTTAATTGTCAGCATGCCAGGGCGGATTGCAGAGGTCTTGAAAAAAAAGAAGGGTCAACACTGCAAATATTGACTCTGCATAAACGTAATGTCTTTAACAATTATGGAATGCTTTAAATTATACTTCTGTGTACCATAGATACTACTGACAAAGAGCTAAGAACAATGAAGCAGCAAACTTTGTGGAGATTAATACTTGTTTCACTGTCCAAAATTTTGGACCACAACTGTACATTAATAAATTATAAAAAGCCAGATTTGACACCATGATGTCATCACTAAACTATTATTAAAACGGGAGACATGCTTATCTTGCTCATCCCAAAGGTGCTTGATTGGATTGAGATCTGGTGACTGGAGGCCATTTGAGTACAGTAAACTCATTGTCATGTTAAAGAAACCAGTTTGAGATGATGTGGGCTTTGTAACACGCAGTGTTATCCTGCTGGAAGTAGCCATTAGAAGACGGGTACACTGTGGTCATGAAGGAATAGACATGGTCGACAACAATACTCAGGTAGGCTGTGGCATTGAAACTATGCTCAACTGGTACAAAGGGGCCCAAAGTGTCAAAAAAATATCCCTCACACCATTACACCACCACCACCTGTCTGAACCGTACAAGAGAGGATGGATCCAGGCTTTCATGTAGGTTATGCCAAATTCTGACCCTACAATTTGAATGTTACAGCAGAAATTGAGATTCATCAGACCAGGCAACGTTTTTCTGATTTTTCTATTGTCCAATTTTTGTAGGCCCATGCAAATTGTAGCCTCACCTTTATGTTCGTAGTTGACAAGAGTGTCACCCAGTGTGGTCTTCTGCTGTAGGCCATCTGCTTCCAGCCAAAACTCCTGGCACATTTCTCTCTACTTTCTTTCTACTCATAAATGTTTGTAATAAATCCTGCATCGTAATGCAACAAAAACGTACAAAAAAAACGAAGAGGCAAGATGCGTTAGGCAAGACGCATTAATAAGTGGAAAAATCTGAATGAAAATTAATATGACAACCATTTTACAGCTCTTGGTGGACATTAAACTAAACGCAGTCACTTCAGCGGAGGAATCAATGTATTTAATTCTCCACTATAAATTACAAGTAAGCTGCAGCCAAACGGGCATGCGCGCACACACCATGTGTGAGAGGGCAGATAGTTAGATGGACAGGGTAATTACCCAGATGCCTGTGCAGTTGGGGGAGGGATGTGCACTAATGTCTGAAAACAGCCATCTTTAAATTAGAGCTCTCACCAATTAGCCATACAGTAGTGGGGCATTAGAGATAATTAGTACCCACAGAGTGCATCAGTAAGACTCAGATCAGAATGGGCAGAAAAGAAAACACCAATTTACTCATCCACACTCTTAGTCATTACTTCTACCGAGGTATCAGCAAACACATTGGGGAAATGCATTGCTTTGATACGTAAAGTTCAACACATAAAATTAACAATCATCCAGCTTAGACAAGTGCATTGATTCTACAGATAATCTTTCATTATACCACACTTGTCAAATCTGGAAATGTATCGCGAGAGTTAACAGCACAATTAGCATGGCGCACAAGTGTGACCGCACACGATAGATAGCAGAAGGTTCAGGTGCAAAACATCCTCCCACCAACATTCACACATTTATAAATAGGAATTTACTGGGTGCAGAGTTGGGTTTTAGCCAAAATATGGAGAGAAAGAAGAGGACAAGCAACTTTTACAGCACCTGATATACAATAAAATGTGAAATAACTAATTTCAGTGAAACTTCAGCATGGATGTTCCATAATATGACGAGTTTATCTTCTGAATGCAGATAGTGATGCGCAATTTCCACAGATTTGACAGAGTCTAAACACTAGCTTTTAAGTACGGAACGGTATTATTTTCCTAAGAACCTGTTATTTGCTCTATATTGTATGCCCAAAAGTCTGCACTGCTATTTCCATTATTGCTTTTTGCCAATGGTAGGAAGAGTACAGTAGCATGCTAAAAAAACAGCTCAATATGTAGACCCCGTTCCTCAGGATACCTCTCTAATCAGCTCAGTCCTCCACATTAGTCCAACATGAGGAAAATGTTGTGTACAGATTTGTGGAACTACTAAACGAACATTCCTCTTTGATCTAGTAAGTGTGAGCATATAGCTGCATATAAGAGGATTATCTGATGTTGTTAATACTGCCCAGCCTCACACAGATCACACCAATGGCTCCAGGCTGTGACCAAATGCTTGCGTCGTGCAACCTTTTTTCTTGGCATTTCGAGTTCCATTCTTAATAGGTCGCACCAGCGTGACCTTCAAAAACAATTCAGCTTTTTTTCCCTCAAATTTGTCAAGCATTCTTGCCCCAATGTCGCCCTACGTTTTTGCTAGTTGCGTGTCGCTGAGCGGGTGCTCCTCCCACTTACCCGTCCTAGACATCATCACCCTGTTCGCACTAGAACCAGGTCCTAGCCTGTGCAATGACAAGCTTATATTACAGCGCCAGATGTCATTTACAAAATCTATATCAGAAAACGATGTATAAAATCAATCCTAGTACGTTAAAACAGTGGTTCCCAAACCTCTCCTTGTTTTAACCCTGAAATGACACACCTGATTCAATTAGTCAAAGGTGTAATGTGTAGCTGACTAACTGAACCAGTTGGGTTGTTTCAGGGTGAAAATAAAAACATGGCCGGGCTGGGGGTCCCCGAGGTTTGGGAACCACTGCGCTAAAACACTATATGCCCTCGGTTTATTGGTACCATAGCATTTAATATAAAAATATATACCAGATCAAGTTACCTTATCCCACTGCATACTGAAAGCATCTCTCCTGAAACAAATGTGGGACGTATGGATAATAGGGTAGGGTAAACTTATTCATGGACTTGTTATCCAAATGGTAAATGGACTGCATTTACATAGCGCATTTTTCTGACCAACAATGGCCAGCAAAGCACTTTAAATTGCCTCACATTCACCCATTCATTCACACATTCATACAGCAACGGATGTGCAGTTAGTTACCAAACGTGAGATTGGGATCATGCAAAATCAACGGTAGCTAAATCAATGAGCCATAAAAGGTTGATTCTTTAACAATACACCTATACAAATATCAACCTAAACTTAGATGTATAGGACAGCAGTCTAAAAATATAATCCGAAGAAATTACTCAATTAATATACACTGATGAGCGATAACATTACGACCACATGCCTAATATTGTCTAGGTCCTCGTTTTCCACCATAACAGCCCTGAGCTTTTGAGGCATGGACTCTTCTAGACCTCTGAAGGTGTGCTGTGGTAGCTGGCACCAAGATGTTAGCAGCAGATACTTTATGTCCTGCAAATTATGAAATGGGGCCTCCATGGATCTGACATGTTTGTCAAGCACATCCCACAGATGCTCGAGATTTGGGGAATTTGGAGGCCAAGTCAACACTTTCAACTTGTTGTTGTGTTCCTCAAACCATTCCTGAACCATTTTTGCCTTGTGGCGGTGTGCATTATCCTTCTGAAAGAGTCCAACGCCATCAGGGAATACAGTGTCCGTGAAAGGGTGTACATGGTCTGCAACAATACTTAGGTAGGTGGCACATGTCAAAGTAACATTCAAATAAAGGGCAGGACCCAAGGATTACCAGCAGAACATTTCCCAAAGCATCACACTGCCTCTGCCGGCTTGCCTTCTACCCTTCTTCCCATAGTGCATCCTGGTGCCATGTGTACTCTAGGTAGAGACAAACACGCACCCGGCCATCCAAATGCTGTAAAAGAAAACGTGATTCCAGACAACCTTGTTCCATTTCTCCGTGGTCAAATTCTGATGGTTACTTGCCAATTGTAGGCGCTTTCGGCAGTGGACATGGGTCAGCACGGGCATCCTGACTAGTCTGCGGTTACGCAGCCCCATATGCAACAAACTGCAATGCACTGTGTGTTGTCTATCACAACCGGCATTCACATTTTCAGAAATTTGAGCTACAGTAGCTTGTATGTTGGATTGGACCACGCGAGCCAGCCTCGTCTCCCCACATGCATCAAATGTGACTTGGCTGCCCATAGGGCTGGGCGATAATTCAATATTTATCGTTATCGAGTTTTGGAAAATAATATTGAGAAGAATATCCCATATCGCGATAACAGCTGCATTTTTCTGAAATAAAGAAACATCCAACAAATATTATTTGTATTTCATATTGCTTGTAGTTTTACCTGAAACGTCTAAACAGAAATATAACAAGGTCAATCTATATTTGTTTTGGATGTATTGTTTTTATTTGTATATACAGCAAGCTATACACTTTGATTTAATCAGGTCACAGCAGGTCTTGTATATATATTTCAATATATCATCAGGCATATCGTATCGAAAAAATATGTAGTTTATATTGTGATATCATTTTTTTGCCATATCGCCCAGCCCTAGCTGCCCATAACCCTGTCGCTGGTTCACCGCTTTCCTTCCTTGGATTAGTTTTGATAGGTACTGACCACTCAGACCCGGGAACACGCCACAAGAGCTGCAGTTTTAGAGATGCTCTGACCCAGTCGTCTAGCCATCACAATTTGGCCCTTGTCAAAGTTGCTCAAATCCTTTAGCTTGCCCATTGCTCCTGCTGCTAACACATCAACTTTGTCAACAAAATCTTCACTTGCTGCCTAATATATCCCACACACTGACAGGTGCCATGATAACGAGATTATCAGAGTTATTCACTTCACATGTCAGTGGTCATAATATTATTGCTGATCGGTGTATCACACGGTGGTTACACCATATTAATATGCTATATATATATATATATATATATATATATATATATATATATATATATATATATATATATATATATATATATATATATATATTTTACTCTAATCAATATATTAAATGTCTTGGGTGTGCAACCAAATCTAAATGACTCCTTGGCACAACTGTACCATTAGTGTAACCCTGGGATAAATCCAGATTAGCATTTGAAAATAGTACAGATATCTTTACAGTGAACCTTAATCGAAATGATAGCAAAAAATGTGGAGAACAAAAGGAACTGCAAGAAAGTCAACGAATACCACCTCATTTCCAAAGGTTGGTGGAGGTAGTGTCATGGCATGGACACAGGCTTACTCATTTCTATTGATGATGTAACGATAGAACACTGAATTAACTGTTATTCTTGGAGGGTCAAGTCTTTTGAAAAATCCAGAAATAAAAAGGTGGCTGTTAAATGTGAATGTACATTAACATTGTGTGAACAAATGGTATCTGGAGCACAGTGCAACACAGCCCAACACTGAAAATGATTGAACACCGCTCCACTGGTGGAAAATGTTAGTGTGGTGCCCTGTACACATACAGCAAACGAACTAGACCTAAGTTCAAAGCAGGAAGTAGGACAACACAAATCTAGCAATAGATTATCTAATCTCATGTGGCCTTTAACAATAATAAAAAACAAAGCACACCTGTGTTTCATCCTGCACCACGCGGTACTGTTCCTTCCAGACAGTGATTTTGGAAACTTCATCTTTCCTTAGGGCTCGTTCTTTCTTCAGCTCGGGACTCCAGAATGTCTTGATAGAGTTCATTGAGGAACTTAACTTGCTCTCTTTCACCTCCACCTCACGGCGTAGCAACTCATTCTCACGCAAAACCTAAAAGAGACCGCGGACTCAGTAAATGATAAAGAATATTACACACAGTATGATTTAACAAACAAACAAACATGGCATGGTGGAGCACTACACGTCACAAACTGGATGCTGTGCTCAAAGTGGTGGGTGATGGCAAACATAACCAACTTGTCACACTCTTGTCACAAGAGTATTGAGCATTCCTTGTGCCATTCATTATATAATAGGTATGGTAAAACAGACATTAGTACCCATTTTTGTGTAACCCCCTTATTTTTTTATATCCAATTGTATTTACAACCTTTTCTCATTGCGGCAAATCCCAACAAGGTCAGAAAACTTGACGATCTGGACATGCGTCCTCCGGGTATTCCTGTCATTCTGTTTTTTTTCCCCACACTTTTGCTCAACCAAGAAGTTAGTCATTCAGAACGTGAGAATTCACACTCATTTGACTTATGACTTCAATTCAGCTTGCCGGCATACAACCTTCCTAAGGGAGTTGCTAGAATGCAATGAGTCAAGGAAATCCCTGCCAATGATGCCACCCACCCCGGGTAATGCTGACCAATATGCACCACCCTATGGACTCACAGACTCCCAAATACTGCTCAATCCCTGGCTGGAATGAATGCCGCAGCACCTCATTAGATAGCTGCACCACACAGGAGCCCTAAACCAACATAAACCACTGACCTCTTTAAGCTGTGCCTGCAGGTCCAGTATTGTGTTGTCCCGGGCTTGTCTCAGGGAGTGGGGCACAGTGGACGCCATGTGGTGATCCCCAAAAGCCAGGGCATCCCCTGCTATCATCCCCCCCGGAAGCACAGAGTTGCCTGGGGCCGACGTGGCGATGTTAGGGGTGCTAGCTGCCACCCCTCCGGCACTCGTCCTTGAACCATATGTCACTCTCTGCCGGCCCATCGTGGTCATCTCCCGACCGCTCTTGTTAACGTGGTCGGACATGGCGACCTCGTTGTCGCTGAGGTACATGGGTCCTGAAGTGGCGTAGGCAGCATTAAGGGATTGAATGTTCTCCATAGAGAGGGTTTTACCGCCCGCACCGCCCGGACCTCCTCCGCTGCCCCCCGTGCTGTTGGTGCGCCGGTGGCCCATTCGTGGGGAACGTGGGAGTCGTGGGGAGCGTCCAGAACCCTGGCTGCTACCCCCATCTCTCCCCCCTTCTCTCCCCCCGTCTCTCCCTCCTCCGCTGTGGTTGACCTCGGCTCTGCCCACGGAACGAGAGCTGCCGTACATAGTAGCTCAGGAGCTGACCGGTTGATAATGGTAGTGAAGCAGTGGTGTGCCAGAAACGTGGAGCCTTATGAGTGTCAGTGTCTTGACAGCAGTGAGATTGATATGATGTAATTCTATGTTCCGGTTTCAACTGGTGTAAGTTAGTGATGGTTTCATTTGGAAACACTTTCTCCAGTCACTTTACACTCTAAGAAGGGACTGAGCGACAGCTGTTCTTAGTAATAGTGCCATTTAGCTGGTCCACATGCAGGAGACTGATCTGGAAGAAGGAGAAGAGATTACGGTACTACTGCCAGCATCTTTACACCAACGCAGACAGGAATGCCTAAGGTGCATTAAATAATGTACAATTGAATAACATTTTAGTAATTTGGCAGAATGCATTGATCAGCATTATATAAAACAATAAGCCAAAGTGAACAGAAGATGTAAAAAGGAGAATATGTCACCTCACTTGGTTATTGTAGGGAGGGAGCGCCCCTTTTCAGTTGTCGGCTATCAAATGACTGCTTTGGGGCTATCAAATGACTGCGAGTAGTGGGCCCTAAGATCCTACCGACTAAATCACAATATTAATGGAAAACTTATGCTACTATATTTAAAAATAAATACCGCGAAAGGTATTCGACAGCAAACTTCTCATAAATGTAGAAAAATTATGTATAGCTTGTATGCCTATAGCATCAAATTGCAGGCTAACTGAAGCTAGCAGCTTTGCCGCTAACAGTCAAAGCAATGCGAATATGGATGTGACATTAAGCGTTACAATGCAACGTTTTGCCGCAGTAGAATAGTTAAAATGGTGGATTATCTTTTTTGTTACGTTTAAAGTAGATGGATAATTTACTGAGCAATGTAACGTGATATTGTTTCTTGTTCGCTACATTAGCTGTGTCCGCTACAGTACACTGGCTGAATTGGCTGACCATTTAATCGTTGGGGAATAAACAGCATTGGTGCAAGATTGCTATGAAAACTGATGGATACAAATATTCAGATGGGAATAATATTAATTCTTAGCTAGTTGGCAAATTGTCTCTACAATATTTCTTAAGTGTCAACGTCTAAAACGTTTTTGCATTAGGCTACAGGCAATTTCGCTTAGGAGCCACCCTAAATCTCCCTGTCTCAAAAATATCAATTTCTCATCCTCCTTCTCCGCCTCCATTGCTTAAGGCTGAACATCATTTAAGAGATTTTCCTTCATTTAGGGAAATCCACTCAACCTCAATCACAGACGCTGTTCATTTGAAACAAAATGTAATTTGCCCATGAATACAAATTCACAAGACGAGGCATAGAAGGCATGTAAATGTCAAGCAGAATACGTTATATATTGTTTAGAAAGAACTATGTATAGCTACCTTACTGTAGTTTTTCCGATGGTGGTCAAGTCAGTCTATTGTATCTTTCGTCAAATAGAAAACGGCTACAAACAGGCATTTTTTTTTATTTCCCCCGGCATATAGCTAAGCTACTCCATATTTTCCCATATTTTTCCAAACCAGCTCAGTCTCTTGCAAGGGCGCTTCAGTGACGTCAAGCCCGCGATGCGCGTTCACAACAGTCACCGCCACGCTTGAATCTAGTAGTAGGCTGTGTAGAATTACCTCAGTGTAAAAAAAGATCAAACACATTTTTTAGTATTGCAATAAAAAAATAATTATATTGAACACAAAACAAAAATGATTGCGTTCAAAAATATATTTGTTGTAAAATGTTTTTTTTTAAAATGTGAACAAATTATATTTTGCACTTTTTGTTTATTAAGCTCTTTTGCACACATTTATATGTACAGTGAACCCTCGCTATATCGCGGTTCACCTTTCACGGTCTCGCTGCTTCACGGATTTGCAGGATGCAGCGGCTCAGTCAAAAGAAGAGCAGTGAAATACACGTGAGTCACTATTTGTCCTACTGTACTTTGTATTTTTTTATAATCATTTCTCTCCCGTTCTAATCCAATGACCCGGGTTGCGGTGGTGGGGCGGTGCTGATCTCCGCAATTGGAAGCCTTCAGTTCGTATTGATGATTAAAATTATTATTTTACAGTACAGTAGTTATTTGTAAAAAAAACGTAAAGTTATTTTATTTGTTAAACAAATGCTTGGGCCTGTAAAAAGGTTTTGTTCTTTGGTTTCAATGTATTATGGAGTATTTCATTGTATAATAATTGTAAAAAATATAAAGGTTACTACTTCACGGATTTCGCCTATCGCGGGTTCTTTTTGGAACGTAACCCCCGCGAAAAACGAGGGTTCACTGTCCTGGCTACCACACCCGAGCTCAAGGATTCGATGGAGTTCAATAAGATCTTCATTGAATTGGCTTGATCTGCTTTTAGTTCCTTTGCCCCTCACATTTGGAATTAATTACAATGTAATTTTAAATTTATAGAGGCATACCAAGATTATTTAACTGGTAAATGGTAAATTTAGACTGCATTTATATAGCGCATTTTTCTGACCAACAATGGCCACCAAAGGGCTTTACATTGCCTCACACTCACCCATACATTCACACATTCTTACACCGACGCCGGTGTCAGCCATGCAAGGCGCCAGCCAGCTCGTTGGGAGGGTTAGTAGCTACATACCTAGGCATTGAAAATGATGCCCAACTCAAATTTGACATATGCACTGCGTCTAAGGTAAAATAATTAAAGCAGCGGATGTTCTTTTTACGTAAGCTTAATTACTTTCAAGTGGACTGTATTATTCTAGAATTCTTTTACAAAACAGTCCTGCAGAGTGTATTGTCCTTTGGCTAAATCTGCGTATTTGGGAACATGCGCAAGCAAGACCAGGATAAATTGCAGCGTCTGGTTAAGACAGTGAGCAAAATTATCGGATGTAGTCAGATGTCAGTAACTCAGCTATGGTCAGATCTTATTGTGAGTAAGGATCCTAAAGGATACTTAAGGATCCTACCCACCCATTATATAGGAGGTTTTAACTCAGCAATTGCAGCAACAGTAGGCTGCTGCAAAGGTCAATTAGAACCAAAAAGTGTGGGGGGGGGGGGGGTACCTACTTGTGTGTCTTAAATGTGCTGCACTTTGACCAAACAAATTTCCCAACTCTGGGATAATAAAGTATACTTTATACTTTATTACACAAAGTTACCTTATTACAATGGACTGTATACCTTTAGATCCCCCACCCGGTACAGCCAGAAGAGGACTGGCCACCTCGTGTCTTGCCTCTCTCTAGGTTTCTTCCCAGGTCCCACCTACTAGGGAGTTAGTGACAAGTATGCCACTCTGCATCACTTGTGTTGCTTGCTTTTGGGGGTCTTGGGCTGTGGGTCTCGGGCCGGGTGTCTGTCAAAGCACTTTGTGACAACCGCTGTTGTGAAATGGGCTTTATAAATACATTTGATTCATTGATTGATTGGAAGGGTACAGAAATATATCTGCAGCATTGAAGGTCCCAATGAGCACAGTGGCCTCCATCCGTAAATGGAAGAAGTTTGGAACCACCAGGACCCTTCCTAGAGCTGGCCACCAGTCCAAACTGAGCGATTGGGGGAGAAATGCCTTAGTCAGGGAGGTGACCAAGAACCTGATGGTCACTCTGACAGAGCTCCAGCATTTCTCCTTGGAGAGAGGAGAAACTTCCAGAAGAACAACCATCTCTGCAGCACTTTACCAATCAGGACTATACTGTGGTAGAGTGGCTAGACGGAAGCCACTCCTCAGTAAAAGACACATGAGAGCCCGCCTGGAGTTTGCCAAAAGGCACCTGAAGAACTCCTAGACCATGAGAAACAAATTCTCGGGTCTGATGAAAGATTGAACTCTATGGCATGAATGGCAAGCATCATGTCTGGAGGAAACCAGGCACCGCTCATCACCTAGGCAATACTATCCCTAAAGTGAAGCATGGTGGTGGCAGCATCATGCTGTGGGCATGTTTTTCAGTGGCAGGTGCTGATGGAGCTTGAGAGGTCCTGCAAAAAAGAATGGGAGTAACTGCCCAAAAATAGCTGTGCCAAGCTTGTAGCATCATACTCAAAAAGACTTGTTGGCTGTAATTGCTGCCAAAGGTGCTTCAACAAAGTATTGACCAGAGGCTGTGATGTACATATGCCTTTTTCATTTTTTATGTTTGATAGATTTTCAACCACACTTCTTTTACTTTGTCGTTATGGGGTGTTGTTTGTATAATCTTGAGGGGAAATAGGAATTTCCTCCATTTCGGAATAAGGGTGTAACAACAAAATGTGGAAAAAGTGAAGCGCTGTGAATACTTTCCGGATGCACTGTAAATAGCACTGATGGTACTGTTGATAACAATGATCTTTATATTGATAATCATAGTAGATGTATTCCAACTCAGACTGAGGCCCAAATGCAGACACAGTAGGCAGGCGTGTAATGTTCAGTTTAATCATCAAAATCAGAAGACAGAAACAGGTAGTGGACAGGCAGGGTTCGATACAAGGAAACAGGTAACTTAAGGTGCAGGTGGGTGGCAGGCAGTGATCAGGTCATAACAGGCATAAGCTCGGGAACAAAGGAAATCTAGAAAAACATACTGTGAAAAACTGGCAAACAAGAAAATGCAGGGAAGTATTGGGAAAACATACAATATCACCTGGCAACAAGAAACGAGAGTACAGGTTAAATACATAGGGGATAATGGGAAAATGGGGGACACCTGGTGGTAGGGAAACCAAGTCGAGTAGGTGAACAGAATCAGTGTGTGACAGGTAGTGATAGGTAAACAAACTAGGGCTGAAACGATTCCTCGAATAACTCGAATAACTCGATTACAAAATATGTCGAAACAAAATGACTTGACTCGAGTCTTCGTTTAATCAATGTTACCAACGTTGTATCGCGCACGGTGGTTCCGCACGGATGATTATTACTGCCGCACACCGGGCTCACGCTGCTAGCGACAATGACTCTGTCTATTTATTATATAAGCAATCCAGATTGCAAATGTAAATGGTCTTATTAAAATATTAGT
>JACXGM010013271.1:0-23179 GCA_016801145.1 Umbra pygmaea | reverse complement strand
TACCCGGTGGGGTCTTCTGCTGTTGTAGCCCATCCGCCTCAAGGTTGTGCATGTTGTGGCTTCACAAATGCTTTGCTGCATACCTCGGTTGTAACGAGTGGTTATTTCAGTCAAAGTTGCCCTTCTATCAGCTTGAAGCAGTCGGCCCATTCTCCTCTGACCTCTAGCATCAACAAGGCATTTTCGCCCACAGGACTGCCGCATACTTGATGTTTTTCCCTTTTCACACCATTCTTTGTAAACCCTAGAAATGGTTGTGCGTGAAAATCCAAGTAACTGAGCAGATTGTGAAATACTCAGACCGGCCCGTCTGGCACCAACAACCATGCCATGCTCAAAATTGCTTAAATCACCTTTCTTTCCCATTCTGACATTCAGTTTGGAGTTCAGGAGATTGTCTTGACCAGGACCACACCCCTAAATGCATTGCCATGTGATTGGTTGAGTAGATC
This sequence comes from Umbra pygmaea, assembly GCA_016801145.1. Taxonomy (NCBI): domain Eukaryota; kingdom Metazoa; phylum Chordata; class Actinopteri; order Esociformes; family Umbridae; genus Umbra; species Umbra pygmaea. The sequence goes on along the minus strand of JACXGM010013271.1, from coordinate 22,727 downwards.
ATTGCATTAAGGAGAAATTGAATGGGTGTTCCTAATAATCCTTTAGGTGAGTGTAAATTGTAATATTAATCTTAATATTCATGGAATTAATGCTTTAATCTTTTTTGATAGTGTCCTATTTATTCCCATTCACTCCTTTCATAGACAGTGAAAGAAATGGACACAGAGACACCATAGACTTCGACGGAGACCAGTGAAGTAAGTTAGAAGCAATTTTCCGGTGATGGATGAGCATACTGCGCAGCTGCTGCACAGCCTCAAACTGAGCTTGATGACGCAAAAGTGACATGAGCAACCTGTATGAAAGTCTTCTGGAAGCTGTGCCAAGAGAATCTTTCCGAATCATCCCGAATCTTGCCTCTTGAAGACACGGAGAGCGTGAGTAGGTGTTGTCCATGAGCATAAGAACAGGAGCAAATATTTTGTTCCGATGCTTTTCATGGACTCTCTATGGGCTTCTCCCGTGACTGTATGCCTCCACATTCCCCTTGATTGCCTGCACGCTTCTCCTGACTATTCGGTCATGTCTCTACTGTGCGACAGAAAGTTGAGTGGTTATGACACAATCATTAGCCTACTTTAACATAAACGACTACTAAGGGGCCATGATGTGAGATACAAGGTAACGAAGCCTTTTATACATTGTTGTGAGAAATAAACAATGGAAAAATAGAGTCTTTAAACAGTTATTCGCTGTCTAAGTGACAACAAAATGAATGGGAGTCTATGGAATGCTAGCGGAAGGTGATGGCTTTTTAGCCTCAGAATCTCCCCATAGGAGGTACGCTTTCCGGATGCTCGCTTAGCCCCTTGGAAGGAGTGCACTCTTTGGGATATTCTTCCCAGCGTGCACCGCGTGCCCCATTGAAAATTTACGGGCTACATAAACAATGAGAGTTAATAGGATTTCAACTCAGTTTCACATCTCCCCTACCGTCTCTGACATTGCTGATGGGTGAGAGCCAGGAGAAAGCAGGAGGAAGCAAAAGAAGATGTGTAGGAAAAATAATACAAGTACTTAAAGGCACAAGGTCGAGCATTGAGATGTTTTTCATTATTTATTTAACCTTTTAATTAAAATTATGCTTAAGGTACCTGAGGTAATTCACCTCAATCCTTGCAACAAACTAGCTACAGTAGCTGCACTGCACTGTAGATGAATCCAAACAATAGCTAGCAAAAAGTACTGTCTAGTTAGCTAACATTTTACAACTAGCTAATGTGTTATCTGCGCCAATGATAAATATTCAGGATAATTATATAATTTGAATGTGACAAAAATGCAGCACATTTGGAATGGCACATGTAAATTAATCTAGACAGATACTTTAGGCCTGAAGCTGTGCCTTCTTTTCTGCATGAAAAGATATGTGCAGTCTTTAACAATACACAATGTTGATGATGACATGTTAAGATCTAATTAGTCTAATACTTGATCAGGGATTATATTGCTTGCCTCCATTGTTCCCTGTGTACTGAATTTGTAGAATGATTCACCAGAACAGATTAACTATAATTTGATATATGGAACAATGTTGACTGTTGTGACCACACACCCTCAGGTTTTACATGACAATACATAAAATCAACATCAAATTATACAATTTCAAGCCAGGTCAATTAATATAAAAAACATAATTACAATCCTAAAGTTTAAAAATAATTTGCATGTTTCTCTTCGCCATAAATATGGGCCTCGCTCTAAGTCTTGCACGGGCTTTGGGCTTTAATAAGACAAATGTTGACCCGTTTTGTAAAGCTTATGAGGATTTTAAATAGGCCCCAAACGTTTGGAATTTCGATGAAATGGGAATCCAAAACTTCCAGAAACTGTTGCCGTGGTGGCTACCAAGGGAGCAAAACAAGTGGCTTTCATGTCCAGTACAGAGAGGAGCTTTACAGTCATGATGATGTGCTGCCAGTGCAGAAGGGCAGTAAATACAGCACCTCTTTATCTTCCATGGAAGAGGATGAACTAACAGCTGCTTGTTGGATCACCTCCAGGGTCCATTGGAATGGTGAGTGACTCTGGCTGGGTCGTTTGTATAATCTTAATCAACTAACTCAATCCCTTTGCCCACAGTGTTGGTTACACTCCTGAGGAACCCTGCATCCTCATACTCGATGGGCACCACTCCCACAAGACCCTGAGTGTTCATCACTTAATTTGCCACCCCACTGCAGCCAGAAATGCAGCCGTTACACCGTATTGTTTTCAAGGGTCTAAAGGCATGTTTACAACCGGGCAGCAGGCCAATTGATGACGGTGCATCCTGGTAAGAGAACAAACACCAAATTGGCTGGCCTCTTTGCAAAGTCTTTTGATAAGGTAACCAATCTGGCGAGAGCAGATCAGGGCTTCCGGGCCAGTGGGCTATGGCCTTTGGAGAAAGATATATTTGACAGAGGCAGACTTTATGGCTGCTGAAGATACAGAGAAGCCTGAGCCCATTGCCACCATCACCAATATCTCTACTGCCACCATCCCTCCCTCCACCTCTGCATTCTCTACCACCAGTGCCACTAGCATCACCACACCAACCTCTACAGCCGTCACCACTATCACTACTGTCACCGCCACAAGTTCTACCACCGCCATCACTACAGCCGTCACCACTATCACTACTGTCACCGCCACAAGTTCTACCACCGCCATCACTACAGCCGTCACCACTATCACTACTGTCACCGCCACAAGTTCTACCACCGCCATCACTACAGCCGTCACCACTATCACTACTGTCACCGCCACAAGTTCTACCACCGCCATCACTACAGCCGTCACCGCCATCACTACTGTCACCGCCACAAGTTCTACCACCGCCATCACTACAGCCACCGCCACCAGCTCTACTCCTACCTACAGTACACTACCTCTTGTGATCTACGTGTGCCACATTTGCATCCGTCAAAACCGTGACCACACATTCTTTAAATGTTGGCAAGAAAAAGAAATGTGCATTCATTTCTATTGCATTGACTGATTAGAAGAAAGTGTTAATTGTACAAATACACACATTTTTGTTTTTGTTATACCAACAACCAGCTGCTGCACCAAGCCTATTGGAGTTTTCTGGCTGAGTCTCCAGAATTTGCTGGAGAAAAAAGAGAGGATGAACATCCAAAGAAGGCTGTTCCAACACATCAAGCCACATCACAGAAGGGGATGCAGAGTGCCTTTTCTGTGGGGAGGTGATTTAAATCATGAGGGGGGGGACTGGATTAGGTATACGCAGTGGAAGGGGTGGGCTCGTGAGTTGTGCTCCAATTTTACTGGTAATAGCTTCATTTGTGACCTGTGTTCAACGATATACAGTACATCATATACCCATTTATATACAGCACATATATGCTTACATTATTACCAATGTATACCCAAATCATTCACCGTTTTTAAAATAATTTTTCATATTATTGGACAGATTAAATATTCCCTGTGCTGTGGCGGGGCCTGTCAAACTGAAGTCCCTTAAGCTGGCAGCGCAAAGGGGCAGGTACTTCCCCGAAATGAACAACGTACTGTTGTCGCTGACACTGGTGAAGGGGTACGCAGCTGGATGTTAAATGTCTGATGGGGTACAGGACTTAAGATGTTCTGTTCCATTCTAATGTTAAATTCCAATGACTATATAATGTCTATCATTCAAGTTATATTTAATGCAATTGTATCTAACATATTGTAGAAAACCTGCAACAACAAAAGCAAGAAAATGTATGTGCCAGTGATTTACAAAACAGGGAATTTACATAAGATTTTCTCATATTGTGGATATTAATTGTGACTTTTCAGTACAAGTTCTGCCATATTTCATTTAAATAAATACTATAAGATAACTAGACTTAGTTTTTAAGAATGAATTACTAAAAAAGAATCATACAAAACTGATCAAAGGAATGTTAACACAATAGTGGGGTAACTAGCCCAATTCTAAAAAAAACAACATTTCATGAAATAATAAAAAACTGCAAACTCTAGCCATTCATTTCCATTCATAATTCATTCTCCTTAGCATGGCCATGCAGGAGAAATGCTAGTTTCTCCTTTGTCAAATGCTAGTGAGCTTTTCTCGGGTGTAGCATGCTTTGTCTGTGCTGACTGAAGAATTTAGTTAAGTGTTGAAAATGTTTTGCGCACATCACTGAGGATGCTCCAAAAGTCACTCCATGTTTCAGGTCACCATTTATTTTCCAAACTTTGCTTTTATTCTGTCAGCAATTAGACATTTTTCTTACGGGGCCTTTTTACCCCATCTTACCCTACATTCAAATCTATGAAACGATGATTCCAATACAAAAATGTGTGGGGGATCACCTACAGTGACAATGATTGCATGCAAAATGGTGACCTTTCCCTTTAAGAGAATAGCTTGGTAAAGTAGCTTCCACAATACTGCCGTCACGGCAGGTGCCTTCCGTTTGTACTATGTGTTTCGCTCTGACAGCCAACAAATAGCACAAAGCATCCCCCACAGAGGCTAAACAAACCACCCAATTCAAGCTGACTAGCGCTACACTACACTGTCGCTAGATTGGGCTAAGGTTAGCGACAGCGCTAGCTTCTCTCTCCACAGGCTGCCATGCGTTCTTATAAGGGTAAATAAGAGGTAGTAGCTGTCGCTATACATATTCTGTACTGTTAAGCTTACTTCTTTTACCCAACATTTTCATCCTTGTCCTTCTTCAATGATTGAAGAGTGCTACTCTGGTACCTGTTCTTTTCCATTTCCAGTCGTCATCTTCTGTCCAATTGCTCTTTAGTTTACCTACTGCATGTTTGTTTGTTTATTTTTGGTTTGTTAGTACAAGAAAACAAGTATCGTTTATGTATTTGTACGTTCAAACACACTATTCTTCGTGTGGCAATAGGCTCACAGCTGGGTAATTTATACTTTGGTTCTGTTCTGCGTAAGATGTTAGTTATGACGTGTTGTGTAATCTGTGATGATAATTAGCTAAATGCTTTGTATTATGTTAGCAAATAAATATTCTCACCAGATCCTACTGTTTCATTGAAAAGAAACAAAAATTGGGTAGATAGTGAGATACAGATCTATGCCAAAAAAGACCCAATCTACCACAATATCCTTTTACATCGTTTGTATAAACATCTGTGGAAATATGCAATGTGGAGACTGGGCTGCTATTTGATACCAAGCAACAACAGAACTATGAAGACATAAAGACATTTCCCATAGCGTTTCAATGTTATAATATAACATTATTCTCCTAAAATGAACCATGTTTGATGATATAACAGGAAAAATAATGCTGAAGCATCTCTGCCACCTGGTGGCGTCTTTGAGAACATGCACACATTTTCTCACTTCGTTTCTCACTGCTGTGACACTGGTAATAATCACTTACACACATAGTGCATGACATTTTACAGCCTAGTAACTTTCAGGTTGAGGTAATATTTGTAATTCCTGATTGCTAAAGCTAGCTGTCAGCTAGTGTTTTATGTATCACCTAATTAGGCATAAAGGTTTGACAGTGTAGGCTACTACAGGACATAGACCACTTTAGACAAAAACACTGCAATATTCTATTACATTTAGCTGAACTACACATTTCTGATGTTGGAGAATGTGAGATGTTGGATAGTAACTGTTATTGAAGTAAGACCAATAAAGGGCATCGCTTCACAGAAGACATTTTACCTTATATTAGTGGTAATATATTTTCATTAACATTTTAGAGATTTCGCTGACACATTCATCCAGAGTGACTTACAGTGAGTACATGGACATCCCCCCTGGAGCACCGTTGGGTAAAGTGCCTTGCTCAAGCAAACAACGACATTTGGCACAGTCAGGAATTGAACTGGTGACCTTCTGACTACATGTCTGACTCCGTAATCAGAGCGATCTGACGCCCCCGTTTTGAATATGCAATTACACTTTCCTTTCATGAAAATGTTGAATGGTGTTCCCAGAACAGTTTAAGTAAATCTCACCAAATCTTTAAAGGCATATTTGTCCAAACGTCTTATATAATGAACAGTTTTATAAAAACACTTTGTTGATTTAAGACTAAGGAATATAGTTTAACATTTTAGACACCAGGACTAGAAAACCGAAGGTGAGTCTTTAATTGAAATGTGTCTACTTGTATATAAAACAGTGTATTTAAGGAATTAAATCATATTACTAAAAGAAAAGGCTCTATACATGCCAAGCTAACAATTGTAATATGCAGTTGTGTTAAAAATAACATTTTGGACCAGGTTCTTCATTGAATAACTAATGTAATTCTGTAATGCTCTGTAGAAACTAGTATATCCTTTGTATGCCTAAATCTGTATTTCTTAGGGAATAAATAGCATTGGCGCTCCAGTATAACCGCATTAATTCTAAAACAAGGGATTGTGTTAGCTTGTTTGGGAAAACTCTACACTTCAATGTATTGTGCTGTTTATAATGTAAAATCATGAATGTTCTGAAGTTTAGACTTGAACAGTATTTTTATGTCCCCTAGCTATTCAGGTTCTAGTTTTCCATTTGAGGGAGAAGGGCAAAAGTGAAGTTGTAGCTGATGTCAGGTAGGATAAGCACTTTAATGGCAACACTGACTGCTCCTGAAGTCACTTACACACACGTTTTTGGTGTTGACTCCTCATTGTTCAAGGAAGATGTTTGTTATCTGTTTATGAGGGTGTGCGTTTGTATTCGCTTACAAACTGTACGTTGCGTTGGCTGCTAACTGCATAAAAATCCTCAAAAGTAATTTTTCCTCCAACTTTCTACATTTCCCTCAATGCTCATTTCTGCGTGACATGAAGAGATGACTCCGTTGGCTCTGTTAGGCAGAACATTCCATATAAGGCCTAATAGTTGTCAGGTGGTGTGACCCGATCTCCATGGAAACATGTTCCCAGCTGAAAAGGGGATACACTGTAGGCATTACAGATTCCATTAAGAAAATTTAAGTAAAATATTTCCACCTTCATTTGTTATATAATATTTACACCATCAGTTTGATTGAAATTGCTATTTTCATAGGACGACGCTGTGTATTCCTAACCCAAGACTAAACATATCCTACAGGGAATATTGATGATTACTTTAACCTTTCTCTGGTGTAATTGGAATTGCATTGCTGAGCAGTTGTGTTAATGACAAGGATGGGGACTGGGGGTGTTTGTTGGTTTCTTCATGGGTGTTAGTCATATAAACACATGGGTTGCATTGTCTCATGTTGGAATACACACCAACAGGTAGAGAGGAAGCCCTTTTGACAATGCTGCTATGACAGTGTTCATATAGTCACCATCATCCTGAGTTAGCATTCATATTCATGATGAAGGAATAATTCGCAGGGACTGGATCCAAGGTATGTGGTAGAGTAACAGGAAGAATGACAAAAGGGGCCAGGGGCTTTAATCATAGCAAACATACTAGGATTTGTCAGAATATTCTGTTCTGGTCATTTTATTGACCTTCATGAATTTGTAGAAAACGTATGGTAATAATGTTATGATAATACTGTATGGCCAGCCTTCAGTACATTGTAAACATCACCATGTTAGTCATGTTGACGAAGGGGTATGTTATTAGAGCATTACCATAAGTAAGCACCCCTGATGTGGGATTTGAACAACGGTAATGTATTTGGCCGCAGGGACACAAACACTGAGACCACACTGTCTCTGTGAATCATGTCCAACCATGAAGCTGAGCAGCTTACAGTCCTTTTTAAAGTCTTGCCGCTACTACTACAGGGCTTTCTTTGGGGAAAAGGAAAACATAAATCTAAAGCTTCACCATTATTTCACTAAATTAATTCTGCTCTCTTAGATGCCAACAGCAGCCTGGCACTTTCTCTCCCTGACTATTTAAACCTTTTCTATGTCTCGTAGCAACCATCATTTTTATTTGAATAATGTGTGGTGGCAGAATAGTTTATAATAGACAGGGTATATTTCTGTTGTCAAATTTTGAAGGCGGATATAAAGTTAGAGGGCGGTTCTCTAACTTTATAACCTCACCTAGCATCGACAATTACAGCACTCTTCAAAATGGCCCCAAAATGTGAGAAAGTTTAAGAACTTGAGGTAATTGATGAAACAATAGTCCTTACACAACAAGCAAAAATTGCACTTTGCAAATGCCAGATTTGAAGCATATTTGTCAGCCATTGCTGAGACAAGGCATATTTTCTGAAATAAACAAATAACTACTGGTAAATATGAAAAATAAAAATCTTAAAGCTATTTGGGAAGTTTTGTAAATTTTACCAGGTAGAGATTAGAAGAAACTTTAATTTGACACAACTGTAAATACTAAGCCTAGTATAGAAATATTTGTCCTGCCATACTGTACTGTATATTCACTTAAACCCCTGCTACAGAGAGACAGGGTAAGACTATATAAATCCTTGCTTACCGAAATATTGTCGTTGACAGTTACATTTAGATATTTCACATAAAAATATGTTTTCTTCAGCAATAACAGGAAAGATTGTCAATGCATAACTAACAAACTAAGCTTGAAACAATACAGTAAATTCATGCATATTCAAATTAGTTACATGATGAACTTATGTACACAAATGTGTTGATTGAGAAGGTTTCAGTTTACAGAAGATTCTGCACTTCCCTTAAAAAGAAACTCCAGACCAACATGTTAATGGGAATATCTTGCTCCGGAGTGACATTTCCCCTTGGAACTGTTCAAGAGAGCATATTATTAGCGAAGAACCGTAATCTTGCAAGGCCATACCTCCAAATGTTGTCATGATTCCTTAGAGGTCTGAAAACATTTTAATTACCATTATGGTTTGAATGAGGAGGTAATACACTGAGGTAAATAGATGTTTTAGCATGTCTACCCACAGGTTATGGCAAAACTTTTACTCTATAATGTATTGAAACTGAAAGTAAAGAAATTGTTAAGATAGTCATTAGCCTGTTATTTCGATAAACTAGATTTATCTTCTAAACTGAAAAGGGAACTCAGCGGGAAATGCGGGTCAAAATTAGACACTCCTGAAATTCTTGTTGGCTCAGGAAATGTGGATGCCTTTTCCAAACTGCTGTTCTGCAAGCGTTTTATTGGAATGGAAGTTGATAGTTATTTATGGTGTGTCCATCTTTGTTTTAGCACATAGTTGATTAAAATGGTCTCTGAGAGAGAGAGAGGGAGCGGTATGGCTATGTAGGGAGAAAGTGATTTGAATATTGTTGTACTTTTGTGGAGTGGGGCTTGTCATACAGTTATTTCCTAAAATATTTATACAAAGTTATTGTTACCATACTTCAGCTGTCTAACAGAAGATTTTGGAATTTAATTTAAATATTACATATGAGCTGAAAGTGTAAAACTTAGCTGTAATTTGAATATTTAAATCCAAATTGGGGTGAAGTAGGAGGATGAATTCTGAAGTGATTAAGGTTATATCGTTTGCTCAGATTCAGCCAAATGCCAAAAAACACATTGGATGGCGCTTCACAGTGCAGATGGACAATGAGCCTAAACAAACTGCAAAAACAACCAAAGATTTTTTTTTTTAAAGAAGGGAATGTTCTGCAATTGCCAAGTCACCAATGACCTGACCTGATTCCAACTGAGCATGCAGTTCACATGTTGAAGGCCAAACTAAAGGCATAATGCCCCAGCAACAAACAGGAACGGAAAACAGCTCCAGTAAAGGCCTGGCAGATCATCACCATGGAAATCACCGTCTGGTGATGTCTATGGGTTCCAGATTTCAGTTATGGCTTGTGACCATAGAAATGGAATGATTAGAAATGCCATTTCAATTCAAATCAATGTAGCAGAATGGTCAGATCGGCAGACATTTTTACGTGTACCATTCCAATGCAAAGATCTAGCAACCTACTTACGCATTAAACCAATTTGCGTGACAACTAACAACAATCGCCATTTTTTGTGTACTAATCGAATGACCTTGCCAAGCAGTTCAATGGCCTTTCTATCCATTCTATTTCTATGCTTGCGACCATCCATCTTCCACTTGATCACACTCCAGACGTTTTCAATGGGGTTGATTTAAGAAAAATTTGCAGTGGTCTCAATTCTTCCTGAGGTACTTTGTGATATAGGCTACCATTGATTTATACTGTGCTCTCCAGTACCCCTTTAAAACATTGGTCAATGTAAATTTACCAAGCCTTACCATAGCATAGTTTACGATGCCTGCCTTGACCAAAATGAGAACTTTGTAGTTCGATGCTGGAAATATTGACCACTCACTGACACCATAAATGTGTGCTAGCTCTTCAAAAACAGGATGAGATGTGGGTCCAAAGGAGAGTTTTGAAAACCCTTGATTTAAAACATTTGGCTGAATATAGTTGGTCCCTAATTACCCCTGCAAAAAATTACTGTTTCTGCTGACACAGATTCTCCTTAACCTGCCCTCTCCCTTAGTCCTGTCTACAGGCACCTCCCACACTTCTCGCCATCTTGTTTTCCTTACTGTTGATTGTGTGACAGATTGCATCGTCTACTCACTCTCTCGCTTCCTTTCGACCTCCCGCACCTCCATGCCGCCTCCCTTGTCTTGTCGGGAAGAAACTGGAGGTGGCCTCTGACAGGAAGAGTAAAGATAAGGGCGTGGGCCACCACTTGGCCCTCCCAGGCTGACACACATACACACACACACAAACGATCTCTAAGGTCAGACAGGCTAATTGGTTTGTGCACATCTGTGACGGATCATTAGTTGTCACCACGGCTACATTGAATCCATTCTCCTCTCTGTGGCCAAAGGAAATAAATAAATGGTTGAAGTAGAAAACTGGTACTGCCACAATTCATAATGTTTGCAGCCAGTCCTATCAGTCTGTGTTCTGTAAGAGTATGTAGGAGTTTATGATTAATATATATTCATCTGATAAAGTACAATGTTTATATCCTTTTGGAGGGTCAGGGAATAGCCAGTGTTATATAAACAGTGGGATAACATGCTTAGTACTGTACATTTAAAAGCACATTTTATAGTAGCTATTCTTCCAATAAAATCATTTATTACAGGGTAGCAAGGGTATTAGAAGAGAATGTATTGGAGTTAGGGAATGGAAAGACAGAAATAAATCTTACTTTCCTCGCAGGTAAATCAAATAAATAAGAAGATGGATTTGAGGTCATCAGTACAGTAAATGCTTGTAGCGTTCCTTCTACAAATTAAATCAGTTGACAAACAACACCTTGTCGCTTGCTCGGATGATTAGCCACAGTCTAACCCTGAGTGTTGTCAGTGTCAATGCTGCAGTATTGTAGCATCTAAATCTGATAACACCTGAAACCATGCGTAGGATTGGTGTCCATACATATGTCTTTGTGTGTGTCTCTATGTGTGATACAGCATAATTAGTGTGAGATTGTTCATCGAAGTGGCACACACACACAAGCTACAGCCATCACATACACTCATCTCCTGCTTGTTCCTATCAGTCACTGGGAAGCTGCAGCAGATAATTTCATGTGCTTAGCCTGTATCCAGAATTACACCCTATCATCAAATAATAGTGCTCTACTTTGAACCAGGGAACAATCAGGAACTTGACAACGTAGAACACTATTCTAGGGTATAGGTAGAGTTTTGGAAATAACCGTAGTCTCTGGGAGAGAGACAGTGGAACAGAACACCTTCACGAAGACAGTAAGACTGCGTGTGACAGTGTGGCGTGGTGCTGTGTTCTTTACAGGGCTCAGGGAGACAGGCAATGGGCAGAGGAGGGGTACTGTTAGCACTAGAACATGCTACATTTGTCAGTTCACAGAAACAAGGTTATGGCTGACAGTAACAACAGAAGAAGTCGAGTTGATGTAAATGGTGTTAAAGCCACTGTGTCTCCACTAAAGGAGAATGCAAGTGTGACATACTGTATGTGTCTGGGAAGAGAAAGACAACAGACTGACTCAATCACACACTTGTACAATTCATGTCCAATGTGGAGAACAGCCACTGAGGTGTTATGACATGATTTAGAGAGAGAGTAGTAGTCACTTGGCAATGACCTACAGATACTAAATCCACTGCTTCTCCAGGGATGTGTTAAACTCCAGTCAGTCTAATGGCACAGGCTGCATTCAAAGTGGCACCTTAATGCCGTAATGCTATAAAGGGAATAGTTCACCATTTAGAACACAGCTAAATGAATACCATACCTGGTATTCAGACAGACCTTGAACAGGCTAAGAGGAACTCATTGAAGTTATTCATTCAGATCAGCGAGATGAATCAGTGCAAAACTTTCTCAACTTTTCGATTAAAGCAATTTTTCAGGGACATTGCTCTGCTTACAAATGCATTCATTAGTACCAACCACTTGAATATTGGCTTATGTTTCTTCCCAAACTGCCATATTCACCTACTTGCCTGCCAGGCATGGATATAAGTGATGTTCACCTTTCTCTCTTTTTCTTGAAGTACAGAAATTAATGTGACTACCAGAGAAGGCATCCATCAAAGAACAGGTGGATCTCAAAACCAAGTAGCCGTATCATCTTCAATTGGTATTCAGTCTGATTAGCAGTATGTTATACTATTTTTATTGTCAACTGATTTTCTTAGTCAACTTGCCTGGTTAAATAACTGTAAAAATAAAAAGAAAATTGTGGTACAATTAGGTAAAAGAAAAATTGGGTAAAACAACAATGAATTAAATGGTAAAGTTGAGTAAAGTCTTACCAGTTTTCTTTAAAAACCATTCGTTTTTCTATTTGAAATACCAGTGATAAGGGACAGTATCACTTACTAATTTGCACCAGAATAAACAAGATAAGATCCAGTGCTATTTGACACATGCTACATAAACAACAGACTGACAGTGAAATGTTTACTTAAGTACCGATCCTTATAAAGAAAAGTAGATTTTTAGGCAAAGAGCTAGGTTCAGATTAAAAACACATCCAACGCCTATTGTTTGACTTTTATTTAGAGATTTTGATTCTATGAAGGGAGACACGTACAGTAGGACGGATGGGTAGTTACAGTCAGAAGTGTGGATCCCGTAATACACATCTGAACCTGCCTGGGTGGAGCTCATGCGCACTGCGACCACATCTGAATGTGCAGATGTCGCCCTGACAACACACATTAGTAGATTAAATATCAGCTTCCTCTCACTTTCTGCTTGTATGTCATTGTGGTGGGTAACTGACTGGTTCAATCCTCCATTTGAAATACCAATCGTTCAGATTAAAAAAAAGGTGAGACCCGGGCTGATGGGTTCATCTTCGTTTGCCTGGCTCTGTACTATAACATTCACTGTCTTCTGTGGTTATAGGAGCTAGATAGACTATACCATCATCTGTAGTGTGATCGTTGCTGTCCTTCACCACAACGGTTTCCAGAAGGGAGATGGAGAATCCTCCCCCACACACCTGATTTACGTTTGCTAAACACTAAGTCTTTGTAAAATGCTGTTAAAGAAGGAAGTGTGGGCAGAAACCCCTGACCTTTAACTCTCCTGGTTCTCAAACGTCTCCTCAGGGATTTCCAGACATTTAAAAGGTTATTGAAGTGCTGAACCCTCTCAGCTAATTTACCTATTAAAGAGCTTGATGATTGGGCCAAGTTGACTAGGAGGAAGTCTAGCTAGGGGTGCTGTGTTGCTGAATGGATAGATCAGGGCGCTTGCAATAACCGTGAAAAATGTCCCTTTGGAGACACCTCGCAGACCAAATCATTTAATCTGAGGAATAAAGGTGTTAGACAGCCACTCGTAAGGATTTAAAACCATTGTCAGAATCTTTGCCTTATAACATCTGCACCTTGCTGCTGTCTTTTAAATTTTAACTGATAAATTACTCAGTCAATAAATTATATTTTCCGATGTGTTGTTCTTTTAGTTATCTAATGCAGACTTACTTGATACCGGATACAGTACATACTGTAGGCATGTGGTTAAGCCTAACAAGATACACACAAATGGGGTCTTCAGACAGTAAACGCCCTCATGTGCCTACATTGACTAAACGCTATCTGTGGTTATCACATTGACAACAGTCAGTGTGGTCGGTGTTGTATTACTATGAGAGCATATCATGTTTTTACTGCTTAAACAATCTTGCAATAGACGAGAGAGCGAGAACTACATTGATGACTCAAAGCATGTTGGCAGGTGTACATACTGTTTACCTATAAACCTCAAACAATATCTGCTGTCGACAAGTTTTAAAATAATCCTTTCAACTCCATCAGACATAGTCTGAGATGTTCTAAACTTTGACAAATACATTAGGATTATTTTTTTATTTAGACAGCTGTTCCACACAATATAAAACATTTGGTAAAAATGACTTATTATACTTTTGTTTTTATCATTCATAACTACAGGTACATTTGAATGCCAGGCCAGTCTCAGTGAAATTGAGCACTATATGTATTGCAATGAATGACAAATTGAGAGACTTTAAGACAGACGTAGTCCCGTGATGAAAGGGATAAAAATGACTCAATCCAAAACCACGAAACAGTAAACCCAAAAACGTGTGTAGACTTCCCACTACTGTAGGTTTACTAATGACCAAAGTGACTATAATTTTACTCACTTCTCTGAAAATACTTTCTATAATCAACCTTTGTGTTAGTGAAGTGTTCCAGTAAGCTGGCTGAGAACTCTCACTTTATCTACTCCACAACTTTACCCAGAGCTCTGTAAGCACAAGGAAGCATGAAACATCATATTGGCTGTGAAGTATTGCTTTTATACATGTTTTGATCACACAATCATATGTAAACAAATGTGTTGGTTGTCACATAGAGCCAATTACTCTCTAAACTGTAGAGTAGACTGGAGTCATTTAATCCCATTCTGTATCTGAAGGGTCTAAAGTGGGGATTTCAGAACAACCATCTGCAGGATTGCATGGGGCACATGTGGTTAGGTATCAATTTTAATTAGTAAAAGAAATCAACAGTGATCTACATTTGGCCTTGTGATTTGTGGAATGATAAGACTGGAAATCCCAGGACCCACTGACACCCCCCTGACCTATGCTCTCGATATAAATATAATACAAATGTATGTAATACTATGAATTGACAATGCATGTTCTTAACGATTGGAAAAATTGGTCCAACAGGGGTGTTGTTATACCTATCTGTTAGATTTATAACATCTGGTATTTCCCCAACATTGTTTTGAACATATTTTTAATTAACTTATTAATCATCTTTAATTGATACATATTCTCTGTCTAGGGCAATATTTTTGAATTACCAGAAATCAGTTTGGACAATGTGTAGTAATCTCTCTAATTATAGGATGCAGGCTTTTTTGATTTTCATTCTTGGATCTCAATAATTTCATTATTGAGATCCAAAAAAGGTCCGAAAAGAATGTCCATAATACACTTATAATACAATTATTTTTTCCTGCTGCTGTAAGATTATTTTCCTGCTGTGAAGATGGAAATGTATGCTTTTTTACAGCTTTTATTACATATCAACATAATATAAAACAATCAGTGATCTAGATGGTGGAGCAGTACCACCACTTTGCAGAATACACTAGGTGTATTATTGTGGCCAGAGTTTAAATCTTGGTCTCGGCACACCAACTGTCAGACGGCCTTGCGTGGGGCAGGAAGAATTGGCTCTGCACTTTCCAGGGATTGGTGGGGTTAGTTTTGGACAAGGGCCTTCAAGCTCAAATGTGGTTGTTGCCAAGTGAATGACTTGTACATCTCTTCTGTGCTTGAAATAACCATGTATTATTACATTGTTATTGATTAACTTCTTCAGTTAGCTAAGCTTTGAAAGCAAACAATATACTCTATACTATAGTAGTACAAGTGGGTTGTATTTTAAGCCATCCTTCTTTGGCACAAATCAGGTATTCTTATAACATTTGCTCATAAGCAATAAGCTAGCCAGCTACAGTTTGCAAAAATGAGGGTAGAATTGTTATAATGTTAGGTTTAGATCCTACTTGACTTACTTTGGTGAAAGTTCTACTACAGTGTGGTGGCTTAAAGGCACTGGCCTACTTAGTTATTCTTTTTCAAATCAAACAACAAATATATAATTTATTTTCCCAGAGTTATGCCAGTACATCTCAGCTACTGTATACAGTATACAGTAGTAACAGCCTCATCGGCTTTCATCCATTGGCTAATCATCATGTATTATTATCACAACATGTTGTCTAAACTATTAAGTATTTCTGGGCATAAATAAAGCATATATTACAGTCCATCTGGAAAGTATTCACAAAGCTTCTCTTTTTCCACATTTTGTTATGTTACACCCTTATTCCAAAATTGATTAAATTCATTATTGCCCTCAAAATTCTACAACATACCCCATAATGACAATGTGAAAGAAGTGTGAAATCCTAGCAAATGTATTACAAATAAAAAAATGTACATAAGTATTTACAGCCTATGCTCAATACTTTGCTGAAGCACCTTTGGCAGCAATTATAGCCTCAAGTCTTTTTGAGTATGATGCTACAAACTTGGCACACCTATTTTTGGTCAGTTTCTCTCATTCTTCTTTGCAGGAACTTGCAAGCTCCATCAGGTTGGATGGGGAGCATCGGTGCACAGCCATTTTCTTATCTCTCCAGAGATGTCCAATCAGGATTAAGTCTGGGCTTTGTTTAATCAGACCAGATATTTTTGTTTCTCATGATCTTGGGTCCGTCAGGTGCCTTTTGGCAAATTCCAAGCAGGCTCTCAAGTGCTTTTACTGAGGAGTGGCTTCCGTCTGGCCACTCTACCATACAGGCCAGATTGGTAGAATGCTGCAGAGATGGTTGTTCTTCTGGAAGGTTCTTCTCTCTCCACGCTGGAGCTCTGTCAGAGTGACCATCGGGTTCTTGGTCACCTCCCTGACTAAGGCCCTTCTCCACCGATCGCTCAGTTCGGACGTGCGGCCAGTTCTAGGAAGAGTCCAGGCGGTTCAAAACTTCTTCTATTTATGGATGATGGAGGCCACTGTGCTCATTGGGACCTTCAATGCTGCAGATATTTTTCCGTAACCTTCCCCAGATCTGTGCCTCAATACAATCCTGTGTCAGAGGTCTACAGACAATTCCTTGGACTTCATGGCTTGGTTTGTGCTCTGTTAACTGTGGGTCCTTATGTAGACAGGTGTGTGCCTTTCCAAATCATGTCCAGTCAACTGAATTTACCACAGGTGGAATCCAATCAGGTTGTGGAAACATCTCAAGGATGATCATTGGAAACAGGATGCACCTGAGCTCAAATTTGAGTGGCATGGCAAAGGTTGTGAATACTTGTGTTTTTAATAGATTTGCAAATATTTCAAACACACTTTCACAGTATCATGATGTGGTATTATTTGTAGAATTGAAGGAAATAATGAATTTTATCAATTTAAGAATAAGGTGTAACATAATGAAATGTGGAAAGTGAAGCGCTGTTGCAACATCGTCGCTGTATCCACGCTCCTCTATTCAGCGTTCGGTGTCTCCCTCAAAAATAAACTATTGTATGGGCATGTAGAGTGCTAGGTCCCAGGAGAATGTGAACTGTTCAGCTATGCAACTGTGGATGATTAGGAATTAAGGGGGGTTGGCACCTGTTGGGTGTCGGTGATTAACACTGTTAGTGGAAAGGCTTTACAGTCTGTTCAGGTTCTGTATATCCTACCTGCATTTTGTGTATTTGTAGGGACGATCTCTCTCAGTTAGCGGAGGCCATGAACACTGTGCTGACCTCCTTGAACTGGCTAGAGCAGACATTACTGACCTTTCAGGGTTCATCTGGTTCAGACCTTCTTGACAGGGATGGTGGAACGGGGAGCAGAACAGGTATGAGAACCCCAGCGCCAGAGCGTTATAAGGGCAACGCAGCTACCTGTAAGAGTTTTTCTCCAGTGGGAAGAAAAGTTCTCCCCAGATGCACAGAAAGTGGGCTTCGTGATTTCTTGTCTCGCTGGACGTGCGACTGAGTGGGCTATCGCGCTTTGGGATTGAGGGCATCAGGCGCTTCACTGCTATAATGATTTTAAGCCTATATAAGGCTATTTTTGATCACCCAGTTGAGGGCAAAGACACAGGTGAACAAGGGATCCAGCTTAAACGGGGGAATCGGCCCGCAGCAGACTACACATTCCAGTTTCGTACGATGGCGGCAGGAAGTGGAAGGAACGACGCTGCGCTCATTGCACATTTCAGGCAAGGTCTGAATGCAGACATTCAAAATGAACATGCTTGCCTATATGAGGATATGAAGTTTGATCAGCTCATTCGCGTTGCTATTCGTTTGGACAATCTCATCCGGGGACAACGGAGGGGCTGGAGAACCACGACCATGACAACCTTTCCTATGGAGCAGAGAGATAAAGCTATGGAAGTGGACTCCACACATCGGTCTTCCTTGGAATGTTAGCAGAGATTAAGAGATGGCCTCTGTTTGTACTGCGGAGAACAGGGACATTGGAGCAGACGGTGTGCTTTGCTCGCATCTCGGACCGACTCCTTCAGATGAGAGGGCACCTTACGTTCGCCAACAAAGATAGGCTCACTTAATTCAGCTAATTATTCAGTGTTTCCCCGTCTTGGTAGACGGCCATATCTACAGGCATATCTACAGGCATTGATAGATTCAGAATCCACTGGCAACTTCATAGACCAACTTACCGTGGCGGTATCGGACATTCCATTGGGGCCATTAGCTAAGCCCCTCACATTGGAATGTTTAGATGGCAAACCTTTAGGGAGAGAAACGGTTATGCACAAAACTGTCCCTTTACAAGTACAAATTGGTAAGCACCAGGAAAACCTGTCATTCAAGGTCATACACAATCCCCATCATATTAGGCATGCCTTGGCTTCAATTACACAACCCAATTATTTATTGGACTCAAGGTGCCATAATAAACTAGTCTACTAGGTGCAAATCGCTATGTATAGCAGTCAAAGTAAATGCCACAACTATTGAAAGTCTGTGTAATCCATCTATCCCACAGTTACCAAAGCCCTATTGGGATTTGGCTGAGGCATTTTCAACGATTAACGCCATGTAATTACCCCACACCGAAGCGGTGGCTGTGCTATTACGCTACATGACGGGGCGCCTCTTCCCAGGGGTAGCCATCTGTTGTACCTTTAGGAATCTATACAGCAGGGATTTATTCGGCATTCCTTTTTGCTAGTATCATCCAGCTTTTTTTTAATGAAGAAGAAAGATGGAGGACTGAGGCCATGTATAGAGGGCGGCTCTGTAACATCATCGCTGGATCCACCCTCCTCCATCCAGCATTCGGCATCTCCCTCCTATTAAACTCTATTGTATGGGCATTTAAAGTGCTAGGACCCAAGATGATGTGAACTGTGCAGCTTTGCAAATGTGGATGATTAGGTATCAAGGGAGCTATTTAGTGAGCAGGCTGGCACCTGTTAGGTGTCAGTAATTAATGCTGTTAGTAGACGGGCTTTGCAGTCTGCTCCGTTAGGCTGTGTATTTCCTACCTGCGTTTTGTGTAATTGTTTTTCAGGGAAGTTCTTGTTTCAGGCCCAGGGCTGTTGTTTTTTCGTTTTCTGTTTGGACAGTCATTTATGTTGGACAGCTGCCAAAAAACAAAATATAATAATTAATATTAAATATAAATATAATTTTGATTTGTGTCCGTACGAATCCTTCTACCAATCATCACCGTTACAGCTGTGAATATTTTTCGAATGCACCGTTTTACACAGTTTTGTTTTAACTGTTTTTTGGAAGCAAGTGAGGAACAATGAGTCACACTGTTAAACAGCTACAACGTTAATACTTTCAAAAGTTCCTGTCCACAATCTACAGTAGGTTGTGAAAGTGTGTAGTTGGTTCACTCCAGTAAGCATTCAGCACCAGGAGTAGAGCAGAGTACATACAAATGCCGTCACTGGTTTACTATTCTATTTCTATCAAGCAGGAGGCAAGGAGGTTTCAGTAAAAATCCCTTGGTTAATTGTCAAAACCAAATGTATTGGGTTTGTATTCTTGAGTCCCTTTGTGTACTATGTCATAGGCTTGGAATGCAATTTTAGCCAATCAAAATGCAGATATCACCGGACCCGTTTTATACGTTTTGATAACTCACCTGAACTGATTATTGAAAGGATGAATAGTAGATCACACCAGTGAGGCTGTGATTGTGCATTACCTGGTTATTTCTAAAATTTGTGCAAATTCTCTTGTCCATAGTGACATACAATGCAGGGTAGCCTTAAAATTAACAAAGTAAATAATTGTTCTGCATTTTTTAAATTCCACTGCATATTTACTTATAGCTCCCAAATGCTAGCTTGGGCTCTTTAGGTGAACAAACACCTTTGTTCTGTGTGTGTAGAGAACGTTACATCAGATTTTCAACATCTTGGTCACTTTCTGCATTATGCCTTGAAAAAAATACAACTTAAATAACAATTTGAATGAAATAAGTTATTAAGTTATTATTATTATTAAATTGTAATCAAGGATTTTTATACAGCTTGGAAAAGATGTCATTATGGAAAAAAGACATGCTGGACAGATCAATGATATTGTGAGAAGCAGATCTAATTTTCACTTTGAATTAGGTAAACTATTAAGATGCTTTCTTACATCAACACATGCAGGCTTTCTCTAAACATTAAATGAATCACCCTGATAATTGGATATACTCTTGCGGACAGTTCAATATTACACAACAAATGTGTTCACTTCAGGGTTAAAAAACGTGCACACTGAGCTTCAGCTGATTTCGATATATAATATGAAACCATAAATATCCATCATAATAGGTTTGCCATATGTTGTGAAATTCTTTGATATAGTTCAGTTGTAATGAGTCAAACCGCACCCTATTCATGACAATGTGCTAGCACAATAGGCCAGTAACAGAAGTACTCTAATGACAATGTGCCAGCACAATAGGCCATTATCAGAAGTACTCTAATGAACAACAGAATGGTGACCAGCAGCTCCTGGCTCCAGCCTTTGCAAAAATTGGCAATTTCCACAATTTATCAGTACATCCCTACTGTTTTAAAAATGCAGCTGCAGATTCAGAAGTGGAGATTCCCATGACTCTTAATGACTGTAAGTAACACTTGTCTGAGCTTGTTTCTGATCAGTGTAGGCCTACGTGTTAAGGTTCTTTCTCATTTGTACATTTACATCTACACATTCATGCCTCAGTCTAACTGTTCTGACCACCAGCATCATGTATTTTATTGAGCTAATCATTAAAATTTACCATAATTTACACACACACATTGTAAATAGAATTTTGTTTTAGTATTTTGCAAACATATATTTCAGAAATTCTCCCAAATTACATTCTCAGGGAACTAATTTGAAAACATGAATTTCGTTATATGCCAACATATATCAATTTTTTTACGTTTCAGTTGCACGTTTTAATATTAGACAATATTAGCATACCTGCCAATGCCACTTCAAGGAACACACAGCATAGCATGATGGTACACAGCATTCAGGAAGTTGGCATTCCACCATCTCAATAAGCCTAAAAAACAGCATATGCATGATCAATACGTAGATTACTCATATATTAAATTAATACACTGACTGTATAAGGGCCTTTTCCCTTGCTTGTCATTCAACAACCAAACATTTGCAATCACTTGTCTGAGGGACTTATAAAAGCCTAAAAACTGACTGTATACTCAGTTGCAATTATTCCCATAGAATCAGAATGAAAAAATCCCATTAGGGCCTGTTCTCATTAATGTTACTAAAGGGTAGGGCACTACAATAAGAACATGTCCAGTTGTTGGGACAGATGCTGTGGCAGTCTCCAGTTATTCCAATTCTTCTGGAATCAGACAACTCGTTAAAGCAAATGTGCAAGTACTAAATATAGGACTACACATTTAACATTTCGAAAACTATAGCTATCAGTGACTTTTTAAAGAGCAAGGTCTCACTACTGTTAGTTGGCTAAAAGCTGTGAAGTTAGCTGCTTTAAATAACTTTCCTGCATTACAACGTTAATGGTAGATACTGTAGCTAGCTACCTAGCTACCTTTGTCATTAACATGTGTCAGCAGAAAAGCTAGCTAACTGTGACATTAGTTAGATGTTGGTTCGCCATGTGCTTGAGTAGCCCAGAACACAACATTTATTTGGCATATAGTTTAGTTCATTTCCCTACCCTTTTCCTTACGCATCCGTGGTGGGTCATTGTCAATGAACAAGGAAGAGAGCGGCCACGTGTGGCTCCAGCAGCTGTTTCACGATAACTAGAGACTGGTGGGAGAAGCGGGTGCATGACATTTTTTCCCTCACCGGAATCGTGTGTGGCTCAGCATTAACATTAGTGTTGACCATAGATTGTATAATAACTGAATGGAGCAGGGTTGCCAGGTCAACCAGAAAATACTAGCCCAATGACTGATCAAAAACAGCCCAAAACTAGCCCAATTTGTTTACATCGCTACTGAGTTAATAATTCCAATACTTTTTTCCACAATTTACATTAAATGTTATTTTCTTTACCCTATTCTATTAATTTCTAAAAATGTATTTGTTCATTCCACAAAATGGTAAGCTGTATCTTGCCTTTAATTATCTCCACGTACAGTGAGAAAGACAAATATAAATTCAAAGATGATCAGCAAGAATGAGAGTACAGATGTATCGCAACTTGACAATAACTGAACTTTTGACAATAACTCAACTTGCTGTTCATCTATATCCACAGCACTTTTCTCATGGTTATTACTGCAACACTTTTTTAATCAGAAATACAAATTATTTTATTATTATTTGTTAGTGTTTAAAAAATAAAAAAGTTAA
>JACXGM010013270.1:0-23180 GCA_016801145.1 Umbra pygmaea | reverse complement strand
GGAATAGCAGTTGGTCTAGCCACCTTCATGCCATTAGTAGCCTGCTATGCTTTAGCAGGTGTTTCTTATTTTGTTTGGAACAGCCTGGTATTTAAGCCTGCTTTAGGCAGCTTCGGGCGTCGATTATTGTTTGCTGTCATCTTGTATTCAGAGGTATTTGTTCTGTTTTGTTTATACGGTGCCCCTTGTATTTAATAAATAAGCTCTGGCACTCTGCATCGGTCTCCAGACATCTACACTTGTGACATTTACACTTACTTTATGTACTGCCTTGCAAATTTAGCTTGTGGCAGTGACAATTATGTAGTTTGGAATTGCAGTGAAAGTGTAATATAGGACTTCAGGAGATGTGTGGTGGGATAAAACAGTTATTTTGTTAAAGGAATTTATTGTAGACATGCTGCTTTACTGTTTGTTTTAATTTGGGCATCAACAACCTATTTGTGGAACATTTTCCTCAGATTTCTTCATTTGTATTATCAAAGGGTTGATTGCCAAAATATTAAAAATAGTTTTTACAACTATATCTGATTATTGTCTCATTTATATCTCTATTTACATTCCTATGTATTTCTTAATATTGTGCTCCTAAGCAATGCTTTAAGACACTTATCAGTCAGGACTGAGGCTAAGCGTAGATCATATTGAGATCTTATTGCAACATTGTGCTTCTCAGGTTGGTCTTAGATAAGCCTAATGTAATATCAAATTTCAAGCTCATCTGTCTTATCAGAGTCACATAAGCATTTCTCTTTGGTGTCTCTTTATGGCTCCTAAGGGGGGGATTAGGATAATCAATCCAGACATTAAGGATCCCAAAAAAATTCATGATTAAGGTGTCTTACATACTTCTTATAAGACATGGAAAAGGCCTCTCTAAGCAACAACTCTTGTCCTGTGGGTCAATACATTGTCACACGTTTCACTGACTTCCCAACAACACCCCGCATAATCCAACAGAAGCAAACACAATTTATGTTGTTTTGGGTATAACATTTTGGATGTGGTACCCAAATGGCCTGGGTCTACCCATGTCGCACGATATTGAATGAAAGTGGCCCGAAGCAGCTGTTTGAAAGACACTTTCTGCTGCCGGAGGATACCCGCTCGTGGCTGCTCACCTCTTTCCATATGCTACTGACAGAAACCCAAATGAACTACAATAGGTAGCCTTTTTGTAAGCTATTTATTCACAATTGTTTAATAGTTTATTAATAGAACAATTGATGCTATTATAGGGAATATATATCACTTCACAGGACACATCGTATCACACGAAGTGTGGTGGAGAGGGATTGACCAGTGGAAGCGCAGATTCCACATTCTCCACTCAGAAATTTGACTAATTTAGCAAGCAGTGTTTCTTATTCTCTCCAGTTTGGTTATCTTTTGGAATCCATGGTGGCTATGATTACATCATTAACAAGGCTGTATATAGGCAGGTCAGTTAACAGCACACTCATTTGAAATATTTAATTGAGAAATAGTGGAAAACGTGTTGGAAACCTTTTTTGATCTTTAATTTACAATGTATATATCATAATGGACTCTCTTGAAAATTCTTTATTGTCAAATGTTTGTTGAATGTCAACTCCTCGTATAAATGTCACCATTGAATGTGAATATATCTGAGAATATTCTTAAACAAGTACATCTTTTCAGTGATTGGTTCTTGCCTATGTCATCATCCAAAATCCCGTTTGCGGCACAGCAAAGTTTCGTGAATCAGCTCTAAGACTGACACTTAAGATTTAGTCCTACACTTCACTAAAAGTAGGACTGAGATGTTTGATAACTAACTTTAAAGTGCAGCTTTGAGCCAAGAATTTTCTTACTCTCAAGTAAAGTCTTAGCAGTGTTCTTAAGAGTAATTCTAAGAAGCTTGATAAATATGGGCCCAGGTCTTCCTTCTGTAGGCTCATTCAATTTTGATACCTTTAATTATAGTCAAGGACAAACATGTAGTTAAAGCATGGTAGATCACAATTAATTATATTAATTTGAGCTTGTACATGAATGTATGCTTCAGTTGAGGACTTGCAGTATTAACCTCTTAAGCCTCCCACCCGATTTGTAAAATTCAGCCTAAAAAATCATACCTAAAGTTAAACTCTTGTTACAATGGACCTGAGGCAAGGACAAACATGTTTTTTTTTTTAAGAAAATACTTTGAATTTTTTGTATATGTAAAATTCAAATAAATATACACAGTGAATATGGCACAAGATGAAATAAAGAAAATGCATAATTATTTTCTGTTTTAAGTTTTCTACATCCTGTTTGAAAGAACCCTTCAAAGTCATATATTAGGAAAGGATGCTGGATCCAATTAAAATCATGTTGGTAAGGAGCTGGCCACATAAGTATAACATTTTAGAGTGAACAGCCTAAAATAGCTTTGTTTGTGAAACTATATTTTTAGAAAAAATGTACCATGATGACGTTTACATCTGGGTCCTGAGACACAACACATTTCTTTCCTAAATTATCGCTGTCAATCTTCAGTTAAAATTGTTAATCTTGCACATTTTTAAGATCTCTGTTTCATAAGGATAACGTATAGGCCGAAACTGCTAAGCTTTTGGACACTTTTCACATTGTCTTTTGCTCAGAAGTGCAGGCCAAATACACTAGGTTTTTAATTTATTTACGAATACATTCAGTAACTGTCCGGTAAGAAAATGCAATTTTCACATTCAAGATGGATTTTACCTGGGAAAACTATGGTTTATGTCATCACTGGGACCCTTTGATGACCAAAAAGAAGGATTTTAAGACCGTAACTAAAAAATGTTGTACTAAAAGTTTAACATAAGTGAAGTGTGCAAACCTATATTTCCTAAGTAAAATGTAATTGTTTTCAAGACGCATACCTGACATTAAGTAGTCTAACGTTGTGATTTCTTTACCTACACTAAAACCAAGATATTTGCTAGAAGTTTCTAAGCTTTAAGACCATATAAGACTTTTATATATAACCTAAAAAATGAGTGTGGTATTTGTGTTTCTAGTTGGCATTTACATTTTTTTTTAGAAGAAAAAAAACATTACTGTTTGCGATATGTGTAGTTGAAACTCGCAGTCATAACATTGTGAATTTTACAGCTACACTAAAACTGAGATTTCTACTAGTACCCCAACATTCTAAGCTTTAAGGAGATATAAGACTTGTTTATATATAACCTGAAAAATTAGGGTGCTAGCCGTGTTTTCCTTTTGCCATTCGATTTAATTTGAGGTACAAAAATGGCTAGCTGAGTAAACAAGCTAACAGCTTTTGGTACTGGTTGTTTACATCAAATTATGACGAATTATTATCTCGTTTTCATAGCTATTTTAAAGTGTTAGCCTTGTTTCTAGTTTGACATTCCAATTTATTTGAGGCATGTGTACAAGGCATGTAGCTCACATTATTAGGGGAAATTATTATTTTGTTTTAGCAACCATAGAATTGTGACATTGGCTACATTCCTGAGTGTCTAAGCTTTCTGTAGATATATAACATGTATAGATAACCTAGAAATAGGGCTTGTGAACTGTGATTGTAGTCCAGTTTTTGGGGGTGGTGGGGGGCAACATCTCCTGCGGGTGTTCTACTGCTCCCTAAGTGGTTAAGTAATCATACTACTGCATGTCAAATTTTATCTTAAACAATGTGTATTGTACACCATACTTTTTTAGTGATATGTACATTTTGGTAATAAACAGCATTTGTAAATATAGATTGTAACATGTGACTCATCTTAAAGACAGACTAATGTGCTGACAGAAGGTCCTCAAATCAATAAGCAGACAACTAAGTGGAAGACAAGTGTAACAGCATCAACAACAGGCATGCTGTTGCAGGAGTTAGGTACATTAAAACAGTCTGAAATAATGTATTTAGAATTCTTTGAGAAAAGACATTACATAGTTCTGCTCCAGTATTGAACCTGGTGCTTTATACAATACATTTGGCTGCAGAACTAAAGATTGGTCAGAGCACAGCCTCATTTCCTGAAAACACACAGGTTGGTTGAACATACAAACCTTCGATACAAACGATTTTTCGATACAAACCTTCATCCTTTTTTGGGGCGGGGTTGAGAAAAAAAAAGATATTTTTAGTAAATAACATTTAAAAAACCTGTATAAACTGACCAAAGAACAATATTAACTGTAACGTTCCCCAGTTCCTCTTCCCTGAGGACTACAGCTTCCCTATCCAAGAACTACAATTCCCATAACTCAGACTCAATCCCCCAAATTCTGAACACCTGCTCTCACCCAGTCTGTATATAAGGCTTACACACACCATTGCCTTTTCGCGAGGTATTGTAAGTATTTATTCTTCCTACTGAGCATACATTCTTGGATTGTTATTCTGGCCTGACCCCTGTATTGTTTATTACATATTTTGTCTTGGATTATCCCCTGTACCTTCGCTTAATCTATTCTGCCTTGTATCCGAATATTCTGCCTGTCGGAGAAACCGATTAGTGTACCGAACTCTGCCTGTGATTACCTGGATGTGTTAATGGAACTCTGCTGGATTTTGGTAACGGAACATAGCCTGTATACCCGCATGTATTATTTTGTCCTGCTATATATGTACCATACGTCTATACTAGTACAGAATAAACATTACTATTATTAATAACCTCTTCTTGGATTGAATCGTTACATTTAACTATGCAAATTATTAACAATATAACTAAGTAAAATAAATGACTAGCCAAAGCAATAGCACTTACGTTGTCTTTGTAACAAAATACTGTTGAAAGACAAACGGAACGAAACTCCATTGTGGAGATGATTCGGGAATGTTGAAAATCCTTCTTAAATCAAATTCTCTTACATTTACATGTAAATTACAACTGCAAGCAGTGTTTAGCGGGTTTCAGCGGATGCATAATTACAAGTTAGTAGGCCTATTAAGCTTATAAATGAAAATAAAACTTTTAAAACAGAGTTAATGAGTCCCAATTACAAAACTCAATAGCGCCCCTGTGTGATTTACAACATATGAAGAACTTGGTCCATAGCTGACAAATGTCAAACGACATGAAGATCGGTCATCTACTTCCATAGGTGAAGCATTTAAAGTATTTTTCATAATTGACAAAAATTATAAAGCAGAGTTAATAAGTCACAATTGCAAATATGTTCTTTGTGGGGAGAAGAACGTATCTATAACTTTTTCATAGGTCTAAGTAGGGTGAGTATAGCAAGCTTCCAAATCTGGAAAACTCAGTTGTGCCCCCGTGTGGTTTACAAAAATGGGGTTGGTGTCATTTTTATCAAATCATCCTAGTGTAAAAATTTACCAAGTTTAATGAGTGTACCATTATCCTTGTGGGAGTTACGTGCATATGTGTGCAAAGCCATACCCCTACATGTTCATTGGTTATTAGCAATTGGTTATTAGCAATGGATTATACATCTTTTGAAGCCCTTGGCCCATAGACACCAAATTATTAACAGCGTGAATATCCAACATTCACTGCTATAGGAATGAGGTTTTTAGTGCTTTAAATAAAATCCAAGATGGGGAAAATCCAAGATTGTGGACTTTGACGCCAAGTTTCCGGACCAATTCCAATGTCACCCCTAACACTCACAGACTTTGAAGACTGTTCTCGCTAAGTCTGTGAGGGCATAGAGCTGTCCCGCTGTGAAATATTCAAGTGTACAAGGGCTCTGGCAGACATTTTGAGCACTTTATGACCCCCTTATTGAAAGTCGGCATGCCTTTCAGGCTTTGCCTTAGAGAATTACCCACAGTTCACAGCGCTGTGACTTGAAACATGTGGGTTACTACAAGAAGCCTTTAAGTAAGAGAAAAATCTCAACAAACCCGTCTCATAACAGTGGAACGAAGAACAATGAAGAAGAACGGTAAACAAACTGGAATGAAAGGAGCAACCAACTATGATGGATAGAAAGAAAGTTTACATCTAAGTTAAAACACATAGCCAGAATGTAGCAAATAAAAAGTCCCAAACCCACATTAGTATGCAACGCATGTTCTTGCATCGTCAAGGTAACGTGATTATGTCACGAAGTACTATTACATTCCTATTTCTGTCATTTTGAGCCCTTGCAGCCTCCTGCACTCAATTACTTACCAGGTGACTTCACTTAAGTCTGGTAGTAGAGATGGGCCGATACCAATAACAGTACTTGGTATCGGGCCCGATACTGGGCATAAGTACTTGTACTTGTGAAAAAGGCCTGATTCTCCAAGTAGATACTTTCTCCACATTTAAGAGCGTTATGCTGCACAACGCTTTACAGATTAGCCATGGATGGACATAGTTGTTTTCTTAAAGTGCCTGAGAGGGACTAGTAGCCTACTGTACGACACAGTATATAGATAGGAAACAGTTGTATTGCTCAAACCTGTAACGATTGGAACAACAATACCAACGAACTGGTCAATCTGATTCACGTAAATATTTCAATGGAAATGTAGCTGCATTTCAGCTCTATGCATATATTTCATATTGATGATAACAAGTCTACTTCCTCTTTCAGAGACCAGCTTATAAAGCTTACAACTGTATTTATTGCTATTTAAAAAAGAAAGAAAAGCAATTTAAATGGGATAATGCTTCCCTGCAATATGAGGTGATTTGTTGCATACAAAATCACAGCCTAAAATGCATAATTATTCCAAAGATGGACCCACGCATGCCTATTATTGAAAAACTAGTCACTGTATACTGTAGCTTCGTATAAATCAATAATAAACCTTCGGGAAGGAAAGACAAATGTCAGTAGTTTGCAACAATTCTGGGTGAACAAAATAGTGGAGGTTCTGACATACTAACGTTAAGAAATATAACTTAAAGGAAATATGATGTAGTCTATTTATATTGTGTTCAATAAGATTGCAGTGATAGTACAGCTATAATTGTGTACCGATTATAATAAAACAATCAAATACCTTAACAGAATATTATATGATTAGGTCATTATCCCTGTTAGTGTAATGGTGGGGCTCAGGCAGAATGTAAAATTCCAATATGTAATTTAATAGGTACAGGAGAATAAACAGCAGTATATAATGATTCCTTCAGACAAAGCAGTCAGGCGCAAGGCTAATATCCATAGGCAGGCAGGCAGAAGTCAAAAACAGGAATACAGGTAGTCAGACAGGCTGGGGCTTAGCAGGGACTCGGATACTCAGACAGGCAGGGAAATGGCTGGAACACGGTTCTCAAACAGGCAAAACGATCAGAAGCAAGGCAGGAAGAGATCAGGTGAAGGTAGAGAGGATACTCCATAACACAATACTCAATAAACAATGCACGGGTCAGGCCAGAATAACAATCCAAGAATATATGCTCAGTAGGAAGAAAATAATTACTTACAATACCTTGCGAAGAGGCAATGGTGTGTGTAAGCCTTTAATACAGACTGGGTGAGAGCAGGTGTACAGAGTTTGGGTGATTGAGTCCGAGTTCTGGGAATTGTAGTTCTGAGCAGTCTAGGATAGGGAAGCTGTAGTCCTCAGGGAAGGGGAACTGGGGAATGTTACAGTTTGGAGTAAGTCACTTCAAACATACATTCTCATCTTAAACAAAATATCAGCAATGCTTAGTGTAAATGCGAACAAACATGTGGCAATTGCATTCGCTTTTTACAAATGTGTTTCTCTCATTTTAGCTAATTAGGTAAGGAGACAAACTATTGACATTTGTAATAAATATTACACTTTCTTGACCTGCAATGTAAATAATGTTCTTCAGGATATGTAGGAACATTTTCTTTTGTATATTTGAATTGACTGATGAACATCTAAGAAATAGCTGATTTAAGCTTGATAAATGTGACATTTGGCATAGTTACAGTGCCTTACGAAAGTATTCGGCCCCCTTGAACTTTTCGACCTTTTGCCACATTTCAGGCTTCAAACACAAATATGTGAAACTGTAATTTTTTGTAAAGAATCAACAACAAGTGGGACACAATCATGAGGTAGAATGAAATTCATTGGCTATTTCAAACTTTTTTAACAAATAAAAAACTGAAAAACTGGGCGTGCAAAATTATTCACCCCTCCTAAATTAATACTTTGTAGCGCCACCTTTTGCTGCGATTACAGCTTTAAGTCGCTCTGGTATGTGTCTATCAGTTTTGCACATCAAGATATTGAAATTTTTGCCCATTCCTCCTTGCAAAACAGCTCGAGCTCAGTGAGGTTGGATGGAGAGCGTTTGGGAACAGCAGTTTTCAGTTCTTTCCACAGATTCTTGATTTGATTCAGGTCTGGACTTTGACTTGGCCATTCTAACACCTGGATATGTTTATTTGTGAACCATTCCATTGTAGATTTTGCTTTATGTTTTGGATCATTGTCTTGTTGGAAGACAAATCTCTGTCCCAGTCTTAGGTCTTTTGCAGACTCCATCAGGTTTTCTTCCAGAATGGTCCTGTATTTGGCTCCATCCAACTTCCCATCAATTTTAGCCATCTTCCCTGTCCCTGCTGAAGAGAAGCAGGCCCAAACCATGATGCTGCTACCACCATGTTTGACAGTGGGGATGGTGTATTCAGGGTGATGAGCTGTGTTGCTTTTACGCCAAACATAGCGTTTTGCATTGTTGCCAAAAAGTTCGATTTTGGTTTCATCTGACCAGAGCACCTTCTTCCACATGTTTGGTGTGTCTCCCAGGTGGCTTGTGGCAAACTTTAAACAACACTTTTTATGGATATCTTTCAGAAATGGCTTTCGTCTTATCACTCCATAAAGGCCAGATTTGTGTAGTAAACGACTGATTGTTGTGCTATGGATAGACTCGCCCACCTCAGCTGTAGATCTCTGCAGTTCATCCATGAGCTGAAAGTTTAGAGGGACGGCTGGGTCTTGGTAGATTTGCAGTGGTCTGATACTCCTTCCATTTCAATATTATCGCTTGCACAGTGCTCCTTGGGATGTTTAAAGCTTGGGAAATATTTCTGTATCCTTCTTTAAACTACTCCACAACAGTATCTCGGACCTGCCTGGTGTGTTCTTTGTTCTTCATGATGCTCTCTGTGCTTTCAACGGACCTCTGAGACTATCACAGAGCAGGTGCATTTATACGGAGACTTGATTACACACAGGTGGATTCTATTTATCATCATTAGTCATTTAGGTCAACATTGGATCATTCAGAGATCCTCACTGAATTTCTAGAGAGAGTTTGCTGCACTGAAAGTAAAGGGGCTGAATAATTTTGCTCGCCCAATTTGTCAGTTTTTTATTTGTTAAAAAAGGTTTGAAATATCCAATACATTTCGTTCCACTTCATGATTGTGTCCCACTTGTTGTTGCTTCTTCACAAAAAATTACAGTTTTATATTTTTATGTTTGAAGCCTGAAATGTGGCAGAAGGTCAAAATGTTCAAGGGGGTCGAATCCTTTCGCAAGGCACTGTATCAGGGCTGGAAATTAAGTTTTGTTAATCCACTGTGGCTGGTGGATGCCGAAATGTTACCAGCCAATTTTTCTCCAATTCAAATACATAGCTAAAGGAAAATGTAGTAGCATATTTATTGATTCAATACAGTAAATTCATTATGAATACATAATGAATTTACTATTATTAATATAGGTAAATTCCTAAAGGGACATTTAGTGAAGACAAGACTGAGATTAATCATTTTTAGATTAATTTGTGTCCCAAATGGATGTCTTTATACTTTTAGATCATTCGTCCAACAGTTGGCAAATTCCCCTTAGAGGTGTAAAACTGCTGTTGTAACACCTGACCTATGCCACAATATTTAATTTAACATTTTTGAAAAAAATTATTTTCTATTCATCTGTTTGGAGAACATCTGGGATTAAAAATAAAAGCATCCAAGCATGAATTAAATTATTTACATTACGTTTTAGTCATTACCAAACACTCTTATCCAGAGTGACTTACAGAGTCCGGTATTTATTCCATGGTGAATAGAAAAAGACAACTCAACACATCTTTTACAAAGCATTATATCCCAAACTGAAAATCTTCTCTCTCCTGATTCGCTAATTCCTTCAAACAAATAATTACACTCCTATTCATTGCTGCCCTCTTCTAACTCCGGTGCCATAAAGTCTAAGACAATAAAACTATCTTCTTTGTCCAAGTGACCCCCTCGACCTATGCTGAACAAGGCTTAAATGAAACCTGACCAGGACATATTTTGGCCTCCTTATCTAATGGCCAGATGTGAGCCCTCAGGGCAACTGCCCAACGCTTATCTAAACAGTCAGCCCCACCGTGACCCGAGTCATTGGATTAGAACGGGAGAAAATGAAAAATGATTATGAAAAAAAACGCAGAATGTAATTGCAAGAGAATTTGCAAACTTAAATTTGGCAAGCTGTTTTACGTACGTGTATAAACCGCAACGTTATTGACACACAGGTAGAGAAGAAGCGGAGAGACTGTTTAGCCAATCAGAATGCAGAACACAATGCACGAAGAAAATCCGCGAAGCAGCAAGACCGTGAAAGGTGAACCGCGATATAGCGAGGGTTCACTGTATTATTATAATGACATTACATTATCCTACCGGTTTAACCCCTTTTCTAAAAGACCAAACATCATAACATTGGTGGTGCATTTACAGATATTGTTAAATGAAAAGACATTTCATTTACTTTTAAAGTACCAATTGAATATTGACTAATACAGTTATTTCACACATTATTAATGTTTACGGTATAAAAAAACTCTATATATCCCCCCTCAAAATGATGGTAGATCCTTTTAAAAAACAATAAATGTAGTTTCAAACGAACAGAATTCAAATTCCAAACCTCTGGTCAATTCAACCAAAACTGTGTCCATCTGCTTAAAGTATAACATCTTTGTTGCATAAGTCCTTCAACATTGTCAAATCATTTTTCAGCACAATTCAATAACCATGTAATCATTACATTGTATAAACAAATCTCAGCCAAAAATGTATGCTTCTAATATCACTAAATTTCAGTGAAGTTCCCCGTTACATTTCCGCACTGGTGAAAAGTCCCACATTTTAGTCCTCCAATTTTTAATACAATTTCCTCTGTTCCGTTTCAACTCCAATCCTCATCTTTATTTTTATCTTCAGCCTGTAAGCCCATAGTTCAAACTTTATTTAACTCCCGGTAACTGTTGTTATTTCTTCTTACATATCTTAGTTTCAGTGTTTATTCAAATGTGCACAATCTGTAATGATAAAGTCTTTCAGATTACCAGAGGACAAATAAAAAATGGGCTAAGACCTCAATCATCAGGGCCTCAGTAGTGTTCTGCCAGGCGTGCTTTTTTGGGAATCAACTCAGGGGTGCTTGCTTCACTCTCTTCCCAATTATCATTGGAAGTAAACGAAAGATCTGTCCAAACAAGGCAACTTCTGAAAGACAAGAACATAGCAGGATTCTTTTAAGTACACACCCATAATATTTGACAGCATTTTGCTGTGCAGTGACTCTGCTTTCCAATTAGTTTCAATTGATCCTATGTTTTCAACTGTCATAAACCAATGTCCAAATTCTAAGTTATCAATCTCTTTCAACTATTCATTTTCAATGTGCCATAAAATTAACTTTGCTCCAAACTCCCCTGGCGGTCTCTTCTGGTCTCTCCTGGTCTCTGTTGGCCACTCTCCTCTCTCAGGCTCCTCGAACTCCTCTGCTTGCTCGTCTCATCTCTCTCGTTTCTCAAACTTCTCTGCTTCTCCCGCCCTTTGTCTCATGTCAGCGTCGCTCCTCTCTGTCTCAAAGTGCCTCCTACTCCGTCTCGCCTTGGGTCATGTCCTCGGCCGTCTTCCATCTCAGCTCTCCATCTGGTCTCAGCTCAGCTCGCCATCTCGTCCACCCTCTGGGGCTGTACTGCAATTTTCTGAAGTGTCTCTCTGTGCATCAAAACTGTTTCTGTCCATCTCTTAAGTCTCTGCAGGTTTATAACACTCCTGCATCCCAGTCGGCTTCTAACACAGTCTTTTACTCGTTCAGGTCTCCTTCTCCGACTCAGCTGTTCTTTGATGATGTGAAACAAAGCTTTCACAACTGGTTAAAATACTTTACATAGGTTTCATCAGAAACATTTGGTCTTTAACTATAAAAATAGTAAAACAAATATTCTAATTTGCACCTGTCTTTTGGAAAAACCTAATGATAAAATAAACCTGTATGTTCCTAATCTGATGATATAAATGTATAACTCAATTACTTATCTCCCCCCTCTTTTCTATGCTTAAGCATGGAAAACAAAAATGATATAACTGTTCAAAACTGTAAAAAAACATAAAGTGTTCAACTAGCAGGAACACACAGTTCCTCGCCTTCAAAATAACATTACTGTATTCCCAAAATACCCATCTCACACCCACTAGTCAGGACCCCCACCCCTAGAACACAGGGCAAACCCAAAAACAATCAACTGATGAACTCAGGAGGTCCTACCCCCCAGTGTCACTAGACACCTGAAATACTAAACCATAAGACACCATCACACAAAAGCCCTTAGGCCTCCATATCAATAAACCCAACACATACCCCTTTTATCAAACATACGGCCAATCCCAAAAACAAAACTTTAAGACTTTTGACATGTCAATGTGAAAACAAAATAAAATATGACTCAGCCCTGTACTGATCCCAAAACTGCCCTGAGCAAGAAAAACACTTAAGTATAGAAAAAAACAAAAAAATACTGTGACTAAGTAGCCCATATACCACTAATTCATAGACCCAACATCAAATCCTCCCCAGTTATATCACATCTCCTTCATATGACCCTACTGTAACAAAGAAACCCAAAAGACCATAACCACCCCAAAATTCCAAAGGGCCTAGTTAACAAGGCAACTCAACCACTTCCTCCACGAGGTTGGCCAAACGCCAACACAAAAGGACTTTCGCAGACTGAGTGAGCAGAGAACACATAGGCCAGAAACACAAACAGACACAAAAGAACACAAATAGACGAACAATACAAGGAGCTTCAACACAACACACAAGACCTAAACAAACATTCATAGCGATTTAATATACACAATGAATTCCCATCCCATTTCTGGGAACCCAACTATAATTCCCTTGGTTAGTAAATGAAGTACTTCCCAATTGACATGTTGTTGTGAAGAACGATGCTTTAATTGGCATACATGTGTATAGTTCACAATTCTGTAACGGGTGATCAAGCCGCACAAAAAAGGAAGCTAGAACACAGCTCTCCCAAATGTAACTGAATGAAACCCAGTCCAATGACATCTTATAAAAATAACTCCCCAAATTAGTTGAGTTGTCTTAATTGTTGCTCTGCTGTTATTACCCAACGGGTTTTGAAATTCCTCATTTAACATGTTAATCAAAACGTATTAATCCCCCCAAAATTAATGTGGCATCAAAACTGCTGTAAAGTGGTGACGGTGTCCCTAATAAGCCAATAATTAACAATTTTGCATGGCCTACAATCTTATTAATCTTAACTTTTAATCCATTTTTTCGCAAAAACCTTTTTTTAAATACTAGTCCAAATTTAAATCCTAAACGAGAAATCTCCCCTATTAACAACATCTCAACAACATAAATTTCTATTTACCTTTTATCCAGGTACCCACATCTTAATTTCCCAAAATATACTACCTTCTATGAGCTATAGTTAGGTTGATACCAAACGGTCAGAGGCTGTACTCACGCACAGTTCATAAACCCTTAACATTGCATGGACCGTCAACATTCAAATTTAACCAGAACAAAATCAGTTCACTTATTAAAACAATTTTAACATCATCAACAAATTTAATCACACATTGCAATATCGCTATTGAAGGTAGCAAAGTCAAATACCAATCTCCACTGCGCATGATCAATCAAACATTAACTTTGTTTACGCTCACAGTGCACTTCACTACTGGCAGACCGTTAACGCAAAGCCAAATTTAGCAATTCCCTACTTTCAAATTATAATACTCCCATAAATGCAAAGAACGGAAGACTACACAACCCAACACTTTGAAACCACTTAATTCATATAACTCCAAAAACGACTTATCAACCTTAGGGCATGCAGACAATCTTTTAATTCAGGTGTTCTTATCTAGCAACACACCAGGCCACAGCCTAACTAATGCACAGAAACATAAAAAGAGACCAAAACAATCCGACAATAACTCTCTTCTAATCAAGCAAAGCTTCATCTTTAACGAAAAAACCCATAATTCATAATTCACAGATGTACTCAAACATTGTCTAACTTCGCAAATCAATTCATAAACAAACTACGTCACAAACCCACCAGACGCTGGCAAGTCGTGCACCAACATCTGATCCTCCGTCCACCGGCCGCCTCAGTTCCGTTTCGGTTCATCTTGTCTTGTAGTTAAGGAATAGAGAGAATACCATTAATATGCACATGAAATTAATACATTAATAATGGAAATATTTCCTTCTCCTTTGGGTCAATGTTCTGAGTTAAACAGATAAATAATAGCTTAATAGAAAGCGTGGAGAATTATCTTATTGATCTTAATTGCCTCGTAGATATGTAATATCTATGAATCTGACTCCATGTGTTTGTGTGTTAGCTGAGCAAGTTCAACCAAAGCCATGCGGGCGAAATACGCCTGAGGCAGCCGTGCGAATTCTAAGGTACATTGGCTTGCCCCTACGAGCAGAAATGTCTTCGGAGACTGAACTGAATAATAGGGGATAAGGATAAGGAATGCCCAAGAGTGGACTGAACTTTACTCCCTTGCCAAATTGCAACACAAATATCCCTTATTGTGCTCGACTGAACGGCCCCGCTGCGGAGTAGCTTTATGTCTCAGCGATTACACACCTGTGTGTGTGTGTGAGTGATAATAGCAGAAAACTAAGAGCAGGCAGAGAATAGGCTAACGATGATTTCCAAATATCTCCACCGGAGATAGTAGGAATAGACTTTGTCGCAAACAAAGCTCGGTTTAAAGCAATAATATTTAATTCCAATTAAAGGCATAAATACAACTCTTTAACCAAACAATGAAATCACAAGTTACAATACCAAGAATATTTAATACATGTCGTCCTAAAATCCTAAAACCCCCCTAAGCAAAGACTACCTATATACAGTTTACACACAGTATGCTGGCGCTAGCCTTAGTAGAAACAAATAGAACATTGGAAGATATTTAAATGTTATAACAGAGGAGCATGTGTCTCTACTCATAATCCTGTGGAGAAAACATAAGACCTGTACAACATTTTAGAAGTAATAATACCAAACTCTCTTTATGGGTGGATCAAAACCAAAATCACATATGTACAGGCTTAATTGTGTGACATACATTGATCTGTTGGGCATCAATCTTGGGCATGTCTGTCGTGCTCCAGTGGGAGGTTTGCCCCCTTTCCATGAATCTTAATACATCCCAGGAACTCCTTTGTTAGATGAGGTGTGATGGGAAGCCAGCTGTTGAATGAGTCATTATTTGGTCCTATAAACATACATTTCCCACTACAGATCGCCCGTTTCGTCGCCAGGTCTGCTGCGAGAGGAGGACCGTCACAATGCACTGGAAATCATTGTGGGATCGTTGAGATGTTTTTAATAAGAACCAAAAATAAGAGCATTGTGCAATATTTATAGTCACACTGATGAGGCTGGTGCTAGATGTAATCCAAACAGGTGTAGTTATGGATGGTGGCAAGGTGGAGGCGCTGGTCAGGACCTTTGCTGATGGTAGTTGGTATCCTTTGCTGGTGGTTATGTTACACCCCTACCCCAGCTTCTGTAGGCGACCATGTGCTTCCTGGTTAGAATGTGTCTTCTCCCCAGGTGTCAGGTGTCCATGAGGGAGATTTGGGTTGGCAGGAAATTTTGATTGCCCGTAGTAGAGAGTTGATTTCACAAATAACACCACTTTTAAACATTTTGGTAGTAGTTAGCAGAGACATGTGATGAATGTACCATTAAAGTTCATTGATTGTAAGGTATGTGCAACAATATTTGGTATTTACCAACATGAGTCATTCAAAAACCAGCCAGTGAAGTGATCCCATAAGATTACCTGGTCGTTAATGACCAGGCCTATAAGATGAACAGTGGAACAGTTGGGGAAGCCCCTGCTCGGGAAACACAAAAGGAAAAATTACATAAAAAGGTACAGTTACACATTTTCCTGGAAATATACAATCATCAGAGTGGACCACCATTCTTCATGGTAAATTCTGTACATTGTCATCCTTGAACCAATTCAAGGGAAGCAATAATATTGAAGACTGCATGGCATAGTGAGAACCAATTACTCTTGCAGTGAACACCCTCTGTGCATACATTCTACAATCCAAAAATTGTGTTCTGTTGTGCTAGTCTGTCTTGGTAATCTGGAATCTGAACGAGACCAGTAAAATCCTAATATAGGCCACACCTTGTGAGTGAGTGGCTCGGACAGCTACTATGTCCTGGTGATCTGAAGTCAGGTCCTCTGGGTGTGTCTCTAAGACCAGAGTTTTTTCTGTCATCACTGCTACAATGAGCCTTGAATGCTGACAGGACATTGGAGTGGTTGTATGACACATGGACCATAACTAAATATACATTAATGTAGTGGGGTCTTGGTAATGTCTCCATTACCATGACCCCTGTTAGGGACAAGATATGTTTTTTGTCACCGTTTTGGACTGTGTTGTGAGGTAAAATATACCTGTAGTCCCTGGACCATCTTTTGCGTGAATCCAGGGTGGTTTAGAGTCGCACAACCCAACACAGTACATACCTGCCCTGTGGTGTGCCCAGATCATCTAGGTGTGAAAAATCAATTGTAGAGACAGTTAGTTTGTGCAAAGCAATGACAAAGTCATGATGTGTTCTATTGTGTGGAGCAACCAACATTTTTGCAGCATGGCGACAACCAGAACTGTTGTGTTGTAACACTGGTTAAATGAGTGTGTCTGGGTAGTCCAGTATTAGAACCTGAAATTTTGTGTATGTGCATGGATGCTGGAAAATAGTATCCATTTCTTTGTGTGTGGAAAAAACATCCCTTGACTATGCGGGCTGGGAGATGAGTGGATTCTATGTTAGTAAATTTGTGTAGCATAATTTGGTCCTGAGATACCCCAGGGGGGCCATGTCTCTACTTGTTGTAAATAAATGTATGTGGTGTATGACCCATTGTATATCCATACTCATCTCTTTCAGCCGGGAGCATGGTTAAGCTCCTACTCGCTGTCCTATCTGAGGCTGGAGGTTCGGTCACCTTTCAGACTTCCAGAGTCCACAGGCCTGTTTAGGAAGGAAAATTTAAAACACACAAAGATCATAACCAGCAGTGTTCCAATATTGTTTACAACTGAAAGTGCTCCACCAGGTATCATAGACCCCAGTGGAGCTTCTTTAAGTCCTGGTGTCCAGGCAGTAGGTGAGAGGGGTGATCTGATTGGACAATACATGTGCTGTGGGTTGGGCTGAGTTATTCCAGGTAAGGGGGCATTCCCCCCTGTCCTGAACCTGTTCCCCAAAAGCGGACCCTTCCTGTGTCCCTGCTTTGCAGGATGAATGGGACCTGTATGCCCCTCTGTGGGTGCTTCAAGGGACCCCTCTGAGAATCTGGTTCTCCCTGGTCATCTGCAGCACCCCCCATGCATATACTGTCACTGGGTGCAAGGTCGGCCATCAGGCCTGGCTGCTGAGAGCACAGCTTTCTGGGAAGGGTTGTTTTCTGTGAAGACTCAGGAGCATATTCATGAGACATTTTTATGCTGGGCTTCTGCAGTGGGCCTGGAAACACATTTTCTGCATCACAAAGAGCATTCCCTGGTACTTCAGTGAACAATGAAACTTGTTTCAAATTAGCCAGCAGATCATCATCAGAGGCCATAACTCCTTCTGTGATTCTCTGAAATCCATGGTTGAAACATGAAGCTGATTCCTAGAATCACCTGTGTCAGTAATTGTTTTACTCAGAGGTAAAATGAGATTAGTACAGGATTGTGTGGTTCCTGTTTCAGTTAAGGCATTTGATAGCTGACCCCCCAAGCTAGTAGCCTCAACTGAGTTTTTTTTTAGAGTTTAACTCGTCAGCCGGAGCCTGGGTTTGGCATGTCCAATGTTGTTTCCCAGTTTCATGCTCATCCATTTCACTGTATAGGTGTTTTATCTCTTTTTGTTTTATTAAAAAACTGTTTTAAAACAAGCACTTTGCGATCGGTCTTCCTCTATCATAGCCAAATTGTTTCTGAACATTAGATAGCCTAGAGCCGAGAGCATTTTTTGTATTTCTTTGAACTGCTTAGTGTAATTCCAACAGACCCGTACCAATTTAATATGCTAGGATTGTTGC
This sequence comes from Umbra pygmaea, assembly GCA_016801145.1. Taxonomy (NCBI): domain Eukaryota; kingdom Metazoa; phylum Chordata; class Actinopteri; order Esociformes; family Umbridae; genus Umbra; species Umbra pygmaea. The sequence goes on along the minus strand of JACXGM010013270.1, from coordinate 4,907 downwards.
CTGTTGGATCTAATCCTTGTGCAGTTAGTTTTGTAAGCGTCTTGCTCACATTATTTCCCCACGCGTTTACGTAAAAAAACATTTGTTGATTCTCCATTCTTGAATTATCACTGTTTAACTCTAACATTGCGATGCAAGTTTACCTTAAAAAATGAATAGTCTAGCAATAAACATACAGTACGTTCTCGATTCATCTAGTATGTGCATACAAGCAGACCATTTTCTTAAGCCTGCAGAAACGTTTTTCTACTTACCGGGGCTGTAGAACGACCCGAGTGGAAAACCAAAGCATCAGGAAACCAAAACAATGTTTGTCCACCAAAGCGCAGGTACCTTTTGAAAGTAAGTCCATGATCCAATGTTCTGCACGCACGGTAATCAAAAACCGCTCTACTTAGCCAGGCAATCACGTCGGGGTCACCAAATGTAGTTAAGGAATAGAGAGAATACCATTAATATGCACATGAAATTATTACAATTAATAATGGAAATATTTCCTTCTCCCTTTGGGCAATGTTCTGAGTTAAACAGATAAATAATAGCTTAAAGGTCCCACGGCATGCTAATTTTGGATGCGTTTCTATTGGCCTTAGTGGTCCCCTAATACTGTATCTGAAGTCTCTTTCCGAAATTCAGCCTTGATTCAGAATTACAGCCACTACAAGCCAGTCCCTTAATGAGCTTTCCTTAGGACGTGCCGTTTCTGTGTCTGTAGCTTTAAATGTTAATGAGGAGGAGAGAGGCGGGGTAAGGTGGAGGTGGGGGTTTGGCCTTGACTAGCTTTTGGTCACGGTACAATGCGTTACAGTGAACATAATATATCGCAATGGCTCGTAGACACGCAGTCGTTCAAGCTTTCCAGTTGGACCCAGAATCTGATCCACATGGAGAAGCACCTGAAGAAGTTTCAACTCAGCTGCTACAGCAGGATGTCTCTGAATGGTTAGTTTAAAATATTGTGTCTGGATATGGTACTTTAGTTGGTTAGTTAATATATGCTGTTACCGTTATTATCATGTAGCTAATGCTAACCAATGTTGTTGTCTTCGACCTATAGCTATATTAGCATCTATCAGTAATCTTTGTTGTTTGGAAAAAACTGTACTTTAGCTCATTTTTTTATTACAAAGTTTTCCATGTCCATGTTTATTGAAGTCATGTTACACAACCCATGACTTACTCATGAAGATTTACCTCTACTCAACACCTGCTTATCTATTCTGTCTTAGATGTATATATAGATAAAATATTAGCTATAGACACTAATCAGCGCCACTATATAAGTCAGACCTCTGCCATTATTACATTTACCTTTTTGGATAGGTGCCATTGTGGAAAATGTTCCATCATGCCTGCGGAAGCTGAGAATATTTGCTGCTTGGAGATACCTCAGGTAGCATTTTCACCACTAAATTGGAAACTGTCTCTTCATTTGACAACTAATTGTGCTTAAAAATGACACTTACAATTTCTAATTAGGTTACTAGAAGACTACGGGAGGTTGAAGTACAGCTCACATGTATGACTGGCCATCCTGGATTCGAGCCCATCTGTCTCAATGTGTATTCTCTGCAGAATGCCTGCCAAATATACAGAGCTGACTATGGTCCTCTACATTTGAGAGGAATACACCAGTAAGTAATGCGTTGTTACATAAGTAAAAATAAAATGTTGTTTTGATTCTTGACAGTTTATTCCAGCAACAAATATTGTGCCTAATTTTCATTCAAAAGTGTAGACTGTGAAGATTTATTTACATCAGAGGGAACAAAAACTTAAATTGTTACAAAACAAACATTGAAGAGCATGGGAATATTTAACAATAACAAAAACCAATGATAAATCTCTGCAAGACTAAATATTAGAATCATTTGTTGAGTCGCTACAGGTATCTCTCCTATCGTTCATTTGTGAGCTGGTGCTGGGGCCTCCTGGGACGCAGAATCCGTGTCGTTATTCCAGCTTGTGTGGTCCTGCGCATCCGCTCAGAGTTTCCTGATGATGAAGCCCACTACGTAGGGTTTAAACTGCCCCCCGTTTGAACCTTGACACAAAGCCGGCAATGACCTTGTCCTTGTCCGGCTTCTCAGACTGTGCTGATAGGTCCTCTGGGACAGGGATGGCCAACAGCACATTGGTGTATGGTGTAGGGTTGACAAACACTTCCTCAAAAATTAGGTCAGTCATGTCAGCAACATAACCTGTATCATAAAACATGCAAACATTTTTGTTATTGGTTGTTGTATATAATATATTTATTTTATTTAATTTTTATCCACAGAAATAAATATTAGAATTAAAAAATCTGGTTGTTTGAATTGATTTGAACCCTTACCAAATCTTGGCTGTGTCTTCTGAGGTTTAGCTCTGCACTCTCCCTTCCTAGCCTTTGGAAATGAGATTTTGAAGAGGGGTACACCTTCCTCCGTTTCGGCCTGTGGTCGGTCCGCATTTTCATTATAATGCATAGCAGCAAGGTAGAGTCTGGAAGTACAAGACAAAACAAATTAATATTGACAGATGTTTTAGGCTACAATGCCCAAAAGTATTGAGTAAACTAAATTTATTTGAACCTGCACAGCATTTGAATAAAGGGAAAGACAACATTCTTCGGGTCAAAACGAAGGTTGACTGCATGGAAAGCCTCCAACAATGAGGTTTGGTGGTGGGGGCTCAGTTTTGCAACATCCTTCAGCGTTCTTTTGTTAGTCAGCAACTTCTCCAACTTGTAGAAAGCTGGAGTTGCTGCAGACAATAAGAAAATATATTAGAAAAAATACAGTACAAAATATTACAACAATGATCTCCGGTATATTTCTGTAAGTGACTAATTACATGTAGTTGCCTGTGTACTGTTTTGTCTGCGTAAATCTTTGTAAGTGGGCAAATAAAAAATGTGGACCATTTCAGATATCTAGGTGTCAACCTTGATTCAACTCTCAGCTTTAAAAAACTGGGCAACACACTGAAATTTAATCTATCAACCTACAGAAACATAAGAAATTCAATTTCTGTTGAGACATCGAGTACATACCTAATAAGCTATGATTATTCCACATTTTTTATATTGTATCTCAAGTTGGTCTCAGGCATAAAACAGCTCTAAGGCCCCCTTGAATCATTCTAGAACAGTAGCCTAAAGATCCGTGACAAAAAGCCATGTCGAAATCATCACAGTTATATTCTTACTAAATATGACATACTAAATCTTGAAAAAAATATATTTCACTCAAATGTTTTCTTAATTAAAAAAATGTATTAATGTTTCTGCTCCTCCTCTGAAAATATTTTTTATACTCTGCTCTGAAAAAATAACACAGGTAACTAACTAGATCAGCCACAAGAGGCGAATGTAGTCTTCCACATATGCCAAACTGCAGTTGGGATGACATCATTCTCCTGTGTGGCTATAAATCAGTGTAAGTCTTCCTACAGAGTTAATTTCATGCACTAAATTGCACTTATTCTCATGCTTAGTAAAGCATTGGTTAACAACGCAGACTTGCTCCCACCAGTGAATTGATATACTAAATTACTGGGTGTTTATGTAGGGGGGTCAAGTTTTAGCTCCAGATGTGGTGGGATAGGTGGAAAATAATGTCTGTAGATTTTTATGACTATGTATGTGTATTGTAAACGGTAAATAGTTTGTATTTTACTTCATCTACTTGCCCAGGGACTATCCGCAGAAACTAGCAATTTACTACAACCTGGCACAAGACATCTATTAATGTTTTTTGTGCATTTTCCCTGACCAAATAAATAAATTACAATTACAGTTGACATTTAGCCTGTATATTGATGAAATACCTGCTTGGAGCCATTTGCTCATGTCAGTTGTCTTGCGGATCGCATGCTAGCACTTGGGGTAAAGAGGATCCTCATGTGTATGGACATCTTGAACATGGTTCAGGATCGTGTTCAACTTTGCAATTCTCTCTGGCCCGGAGGTTGAGCCAGCTGCAGTCCAGTATATGTGGTTGTTGATGCTCTTCATCCAGTTCTTCAGTTTCTCACAGTCTTTCAGCTTACTGATTGCTTTCAGTTTCTTAAAAATACCTACAATGAAAGCAAAATCCATTCCACTTACTTAAGATACTCAAAAACAGACACTATCATAGCATTTCATAATCACTTTCAAAGCCTTTTTTACCATTTACTCATAGTATCACAATTACAAAGTAAGGACAAGTCTTTACCAAATGGGAGAATTATGCAAGTTTAAAAAAAAATTACATCAGGTCCTTCTCACCAAAAGGATATCACAAACAACTCAAAGAATTGAAAAGGCTGGAGCAAAACTGATTGTGTGTGGTATAATGGACTATGGACGTCAATCAGCTCCATATTGGCCCTCACAATATACCTTTTGCCATGTGCCAGACATCGTAGTAATGGGTTATGTTTCTGTCCCTGAGGAACTTCTGTACTTATGGATGACGATCAGTGACAATGCACTGTGTAATGATACTCCAAATGTGAGAGAGAACAATGTTTATTTTTTAACAGGTATGAACTGTCCAAGGAAAAATGCACAGACTAATCCAAAACAAGGCAGAGGTCAGACCGGAATAGCATATATATGGCTAAGGCACAATAGGGAAATCCAGAGGCAGAATAATCCAATACAAGGCAGAGGTCAGACCGGAATAGCATATATATGGCTAAGGCACAATAGGGAAATCCAGAGGCAGAATAATCCAATTCCAGGCAGAGGTCAGACCATAACAACAACACATGAATGAATGAATGAATGCTCAGTAATAAGAACTTGTACTTACAATACCTCGCAAAGAGGCTATGGATATTGTGTGGCTTATATACAGAGTGAGTGTGCGCAGGTGAAAGGAATTAGGCTAATAGTGTCCGGGTATGGGAAATGTAGTTCTTTGGAGACCTGACTAGGG